>JAODAL010004019.1:0-163510 GCA_025379985.1 Phyllomedusa bahiana | reverse complement strand
TCCACTTCTCCATCCCTGTTTTGGGTGTAAAAATGAAGGGTTGTTGCTCTCCCTGATTTTAATGGTCTGGGCAATAATCTATTATCGATTGGGGATATTTATTGATAATTGCCGTACAACTATCCCCCCGATGCGTATCAACAAATCCTCATAAACTAGTCTTTTAAACGCTACATAGCTGGTAATTTTTGTCAGCTATTATTTTTGCGCAATTTAGACCCAAAGGGGATTTAAGTGTTTTTGCTGTTGGGTCAGTAAAATACACTCTTTTTAAACACCTACTAGCTGGTAATTTTTATTCGAAAATACACAAGTTTTTAAACCCATACAAGTCAATTTTTCCGCCCATTTGTGGATGCAATTTATACCCAAAGGGGTTACCCAAGTTTTTTGTGGGCATTTGGAGTAAAAATACGGGGTGTGTATTTTCAATACAGATATTTCAAAAACGAGTCTGTATTTTTTAGAACAAACAGTATGTCAGACAGAGAGAGGCGACTATTACATGCGAGTGGCAGTGGCACAAACTTCCTGGAGCGGCACAGGTTTGCAGCACAGAAGGGAATGTCAGCAGGGGTCACCGGTGAGGCCAAACTTCCATGTCATCTAGCGGCCGGTTTGACCAAAAAATTAATTGTATGATTAGCGACCCGCATTTGGGAGCCGGGGGTGAAGAAAAGGGCTTCATCATCGTCAGGAGAAGAGGGCTCGCTTGCGTGTCAGCAGGGGCGCACCCAGAATGGGTAGTGGCTGTGAGTCAGCGGGGTGCAGCAGTGCGGGGTCGGGAGCCAAGGGGCCCACGGGGAGAAACCCCTTCACAGGTCCAAAAAAGTGGGGGCACAGGGGTCAGTGAGGCAGGGGCTTTTAGTAGTCACCAGTGGGAGCGTTGGTGGTAAAATCATTTACTCAGGGGTGTGGCTTTTCTTTGTAAGACACCAGGGGACAAATAGGGGTATATGTAAAATCTGTGGACGAAAGTGAAGCGTGGCCGGGGAGCTAACTTTGGCACACGGCCCGCGTCAAAAAGCAGCGTCACCACCCGTGGCCTGGGAGAAATTGGCTCAGATGGGGTGGTCCACCCTGCCGCTGAAAAAAGAGCAGCGCGCCCAGTGGAAAGCATGCCATTGCACCCATCAAGGCTCCACCACCTCTGCAGAAGGGAGTTTTCTTTTGCCTCATCCCCAGCCAGACGCGCTTTTCCCGCTACTCATGGCGCCAGCTTTCTTCAAGGGGGCGATTGCGGGGGAAAACGTATGCGTCCAACCATATGACCGTGCTCCTGTCCAAGTGTTGATACTGCGTCGCCCCCATCCAAAGGGGGACCGCACCGTTCAGGATTAAGGGCCGGCCAAGGCGGAGAGTTCCAACCGTATTTTTTTCCCAAAAAAGGGCGTACCCCCCTTCATAAATTTAGAACAGAAGGTGGGCAGTCCTTGAGTTTAGGGTTTGTTCAAGGGCATGGCAGTGGGGGACGTGTGGAGCGTAACTAGGTCAGGGCCCAAGTACATGTCCTTTGGCCCAGGGTAAGTGCTTCCCTCCCCAGCCACACCAACAACTTGGCGGGGAAAACACGTTGTCAAACTGCGCTCCTGCGCCAATGCCCGCCTCTTCCACCACCCACCCCACCATCTAGCCTCACAAGTACTGCTCCATCATACCACATTGTAGGGCCCCGGGGTGTCACGCAGTTCTACTGGCTTGCCTGGGGCGAACGAAGTCACACAGGGGGGGAAAAAATGCCCCGCGTCATCCCACAAGAAATCGATGTGTGGCTTTCTCCGCCAACGCAAATCGGAACCAGGGTGATGGAAAATTGGGGGGAAACATGGTGTCCACGCCATGAGGGGGAGGTCCAGGGGGCCTGCTGCCGCCGTGTTCAATTGGTTGTGGGAAAAGGTTCCTGCAGTTTTCCACCCATCTTCAGAAGTTTTTAAAAAAGTCCGGAAAACGTGCTGCACTTCTCCATTCCTACAAAGACGGGCCCCACCTCCTCGAGTTGCAGCAGAAACGGCCCCCCCCAACACATGAAATAGCGATTTTTCCCCACCCGTTGGAATTCCCCTCACTGTTGGACCCCTTGTTGAACAAGAAAGGCCTTAACGATTTTTTTTATGTTCCCCAAACGGACTGGGGTATCCCCTGTGTAAAAATTGATGCAGCCATGGAAACTCGCGTTCACCTTTCCAAATTTTCCAGGCCATTTGGGGGCCAGTTATTTGTCAGTCGCCAGGGCTCAAGATAATAACGTATTCCACTGCTTAGTCCGGGAGATGCTGAAAAATCTGTCTGGGGGGGACTGGAGACGTGGGGCTAAACTCGCGGCCCTTAATGACGGTAGGACTGAATGGAGGAGGGGTAGGGGGATTTTGGAAACAGAAGCATTTTCTGGAAAAGGTGGTTTTTTTTTCCAGGTACAGGAAAGGGGGAGCAGGAGCATCTGGGGAAGTAGATGGAATGAGGCGCGAGGCAGAGACCCACAAGCCCCTGGGGTATACAGTGGAAATGGAGGCAGGGATCCCCCGGAGTCACTTTCAGATGGCCCCGCATGTATTTTCCTGGGTAGTGACGCCGAAAGTCACCATCCGGGAGAGGGTTGACTTCTGGGTCTTCACCCTATTTGGGCCCTCGCTAACGGTCCCAAAAAGGGAGCCTTTTTTCCCAGCTTGAGAGGGAGGACAAACTCAAATAATAGAGAAATTTGAGTTTAGTTCCGCGCCCGTGCGGCACTCCCTCCTTGAAGGGCTGACCGGGGGGGGTTTTAAATGCTCACATACCACGCCATGGCTGCGGGAAAGGTGGGGGGTAGAGCTACCAGATCCTTTTAGCAGCAACCTAGGTTGGGTCCTGATGAGCAGCTTCCTTACCTGCCTAGTGAGGGGGGCACTCGCCAGCAGCAGCAGTACTTGGAGCAGCCCCCAACCAAAGGTGGTGGCCAAAATTGGACGCATTGCCCCTCCGTTTGAAGATCCGTGGACACGGGGGGCCAAACTGGGGTGTGTAGCCGCAACTTGCTGAGTTTGCAGTGGGGAAGTTGTTGCCCGGGCCGTATGTGAACACCAGAGCGGGTGTTTTAGTGCGGCGGGGGCCCCGTTACCTCAAGGGGAACCGCTTGTCCACGGGAAATGTGGAAACTGACCTTTGTCAAAAAGAATAGGGGTGGATAGGCCGGATTTTCACCACCCCCAAAGCCCCAGGCGCAGATTTCTCACATGATGCTCACCAAAACTTTGAGAAATGGCTGGGCAAACTACCTGCCTCAGCCACTATTTTTGCCGCCACCCGCCTGATACCAAAACACTGCGACAGTTTCTCCATCTGCCCCCACCATCTTTTCCAGGGACTGGTATTGCCACCCCCCCACACTCTGTCTTGTGCCCCTTTGGTTCCTGTTTTTGCCCCCCTCCGAAAGTCATTGTCCTCTCTTGACCTCATGCTGCTCTGTGGCTGCTCCGTGACCTACCACCTGTCATTGTGCCAGTGCTGACCTCGCTGCTGCTTTTTGGGGTGCTGCCTTTCCTCCACACCTGTCATTGTGCCACTCCTGACCTCTGCTGTGCTCCTGCCGGACTCCAAACTCTTCATTTGCCACTCTGGGGCCTACTCCCGTTTTTGCCCCCTCCCGAATTTTATAGGGGAATCTCTAAACCCTTTTTGTGCTGTGGCTGCCGCCATCACCCTCCCAAAATTGTTACTGATGTTGCCACCTGAGCCCCAGGCTTGTTTTTTTCCCCTGGCTCCATGACTTTATCAGGAAAATTACCCCTCAGTTTTTTTTGGGCAGTTTTGCCCTCTTAATGCCGGGAATTTTTTTAGTGAACGTTTTTAGAGCGGCGGCAGTCCCCTGTGCGTGTCATACTAAAAAAACAGCATTTGTTTGAAAACCAAACCAACTCCCTCTGCATATTTAAACATGGACAACGTTCTTCAGCACCCTACAGGGCCCTGCACCCGGAAAATGTTTTTTTAATGTCGGAAAATTCGGAAAATTTCTAGTTATGATGATAGGATTGAAATCATTTAAATCCCAGCTTCTAGCAGCAGGTCCTGGCTTTAACTAATAATTGTTTCCCGAAAATGCATCCTTTTTTGGGGGGCTGCCCCGATTCTTTAAGGGGACAAAAGGACCTGTCTTTACAGGGCTTTCAATGCTGGGTTGCACCAACCTGCTGTAAAACACCCCTTGGGAACCCCAACGTATTCTTAGCAAGCATTTTTTTTCCCGCCGTAAGCAGGGGCTTAATTCCACATGGTTGATATGATCTGGCTCGGAGTAAATCGTCCCCAGGAACAGAAAAAAATCAGTCCAAGGAAGACCATTCCTCAGCCTCAGGAGGAAGCTTGCGGGACTATTCTTGGGGTCGCCCTGTAAAAGGGAGACAACGACCGCCACCATGCCCTAAATGACTGGCGGCAACTGGCGACAGTCCTTATCCTAGGTACGTGCACACAGAAAGACAGACAAAAACAAACAGTAATGGGAAGTCAGACAGACCGAGTCAAAACCAGAGCAGGCAAAGAGGAACAAAAACGTAAGGCAAGAGGAGAGTCAGAGGAGTAGCAAAAGATCAATCAACCAGAAAAAGCAAGACAACGTGCACACCAGATCCAGACAAGTCTATCACTGGCAAGGACAGGTAGTAAATGGAGGTAATAAAAAGGAAGCCAGGGACCCAGTCCACAATGTGATTGGATTGACTCTCTGGCATCCTGGACAAAGACCAATGTGGAGGAGTCTGTCAATCAACATTAAGCTAATTAACCTGTTACAGCCCAAACAGCAACAGCAGACAGGTGTGTCAAGAAAACAATTATCACAGCCTAGGGCTGTGTTCAGACTACAAATGCAAGGGGAGATTAACAGCTCATCCTCTGCCATACCTTGTGGACAGAGGATGTTGCATAGACCCTAACAGGCAGAGGTGTGACAGTAGACTTGCTTTTCCAGCAGATCCCAAAGATGCTTAGTTGGTTTGAGATCTGGGATATTTAGAAGTCAACTAAGGTTAATTATTAAGAGGAATCCCTGCACGTACCTTCAAGAAAAATACACACATACAGTATCGGGGAACTGTAACCAAAAAAAACTATGATATGTAAAACCTAAATTTTATTGTCATGCCGGTAAAAAAATCTGGTTAACAAATAATCCATCAGATACAAGATTCAGAAACAAAAAAAATAAACTCTCTTAATCCTAATTCTTATTGAAGAAAGAACCTGTTGCTCAAGAAAACCCTACCTTTACCCTCACACTACGGTTAGAGATGGGCGAATTGATTCTAACGAAGTGGAATTCGTTTAGTATTTAGGGAAAAACTTTCAGTTCTGATACGAAAGTAGATTTGGGGGGTACTACGGGTGAACGAATGTGTTGCTCTTTGATTGATAAAATGGAGCGAGCAGAGACATGGCGTACATGGGGGCAAAGCACTCTGGGAGGTAAGTAGGAGCATAGCCTGCTGATCATTGGTGCAGAGATGAAGCCATTCTAGAGTACGGCGGGATTCATGTGACGTCACCGCACTATACATGACGGCGCGACGTGGGAGCTCTTACCGCTCTCATGTACTGAATCAGGGAAGGTTTGCTGCCGCGGTGATTGTTACTGATTGAACTGATTTTTTTTACGCAGCGATTTTTGGGGGGTTGTCTCTGCTTGTCTCAGCAGATTACTTCTCACTTTATGTTATATTTCTGTTTTTTGGTGTATTGGATCTGAGTCCAGTGTGCGTCCCTGCTGCTGATATACTCTTTCTATGCATCTGTCACAGGCACATTGATATCCAAGGGGGATCTAAGCACAGTTCCTGTTGTTTTCATTTAAAGATGAAACACGCGTTTTTACAATACCAAATCCCACTTCATTTTTGGCTGCTCAATTCTTTTACGCAATTTAACCAGGGGTTACATTAAGCGTTGTTTTTTTTGCTGTCGGTGTCTCCAAGAAAACGTCCTTTTCTCGCAACATAATTAATAAAATTTTCCTGTAGCCTTATTCACTAGCAGTAGGTTAATTACATTTTTTTATCTTGTGGTGTAGCGTAGAAAACACGCACATATTGTAAAAGTTACCAAAGCTTAGTAGTTATGCTGGTCCTGCTCTATTCTTTTTGCGCAATTTAAATCCAGGGGTGATTAAGCGTTGTTCTCTGCTGTGGTTTTGAACTCCAAGGGAAACCATTTTTTCTACGCCCAAAATAACTCTTCAATTTTCATGTTTCAATAATATACTAGTCAAAGGTTAATTACAATTTTTTCTCTTGTTGTGTAGAGTAGATTACACGAAATTGTAACTACGCTACAAAAAAGTTGTAGTTTGTTGGCTGCTCAATACTTTTGCGCAATTTACATCTAGGGGTTTAATTAAGCGTTGTTTTTCAGATGTGGTGACAATAATAAACCGTCTTTTTCACCGCAAAATTTACAATTTTCTTGTAGCCTATTTATCTAAGGACGGTTAATTACAATTTTTTTCTTTTTTGTGTTAGATAGAAAAACAAGCAATTTAATCACGCTACAAGCTCGTAACTTTTAGTATGTGGTTTGCTCAATTGTTTGGCGCAATTTCCATCAGGGGTTAATTTAAGAGTTTGTTACTGCAGTTGTTTCAGTAAAAAGAACTTTGTATTTTTTTCACCGCCACAGAAGAAATTCTGAGCATAATTTATTTCGAAAGGTTAATTAAGCCTGTTTGTGCTTTTATATTCAGTTAAAATACATAGTTTTTAAACGCTACTTACCAATGTAAATTTTTCTGACATTTGTTTGGAGTGCAATTTATAATCAAGGGTTACCCAAGGTTCTTAGTGGGTTCAATTGGAGTCAAATACAGGGTGTGTATTTTCATATACAGATATCTTCATCATTACTGTGTCTGAAATTTTAGAACAATCAGTAGGTCAGACAGTGAGGTGGAGAGATCCTTCACTGATCAAGTGGCAGAGGCACATATCATTCCTGGAGCGGCCCAGGGTCGGGCAGCCACAGAAAGCAGGGGACGTAGCAGCGGGGTACTCGTGAAGCCAACAACTGCCAGCATGTCATCTAGCGGCAGGTGTTGTTCAGCACCCAATGGATTCTTGATTGGTTGACTAGGTCATCCACTTCCTCCCAGATGACATCTGTCAACCCCAACCAAGAGTCGAGTGGGTACGTCAGTCACACACCCTTAGTTGGCATGGCACGGGAGCGGGTCAAGTGGCCTCATGTCCTCAACCGCCTTTGTCCCCATCCGGTTCACTCAGCAGAGATTTTTACTTTGTTGGTCTGGGCTCAGCGCCACATATATGCGAGACGAGGAAGGTGATGACAACTTTGAGGATGGCAGTCAGCAGTACTTGGCAGGAAGAAGTGTGGCAAATATCCCTGATTTGTGCAGTAGGCGGCAAAGTTGATAGTTGTTGAGAGTGGCATGGGAGGTCATGTTGTGAAGGGGTCAGCTTCTGCATACCAAGGCCGGTGTGATGGACAGAGTGACGATGAAACACAAATAGATGCATGATGTTGCCGACCGCCACTTGGGACGCAGGGTGATGGCATAAGGTTCATCTTTGTTCAGGAGAAGAGGGCGTCAGCTAGAGCTGTCAGGCAGCGGCGCAGCAGGCAGTGGGGTTCGTGAGGCTGTGGTCAAGCAGGATGCTGCAGTGTGAGGTCGGGAGCCTAAGCGGCAGGTGGTAAAAAACCGCTCTCGATAGGTCCATGTATAGTAGCGGCAAGCGGGCTCAGCGTGGCAGAGTGGCGGGCAGTTAATCACTTGGGAGCGTTGGCGGGTAAAATCGATACATCGGCAAGTGTTATGGCAGTTCTTGCTAAGACACCGGAGGAGCTGAATTATGGGTATTGATAGATCTGTAAGCAAGAAAGTGGGTATGCGTGGCCAGGGAGCTAACGTTGGCACAACGGACCTTTGTCAACCCCACATGCAGTGCGTCTCCTCATACGGTGGCCTGGGAAGGAAAACGGCTGGCTCAGATGTGCGTGGTCATCCTGCCGCCGATTGCTCACAGCAGCAGCAGCGCATTGCTGCCAGTACAAGGCTCTCCTCCACCTCTGCAGAAGGTGTGCTGTTTTCATTGACATCATCTCCCGGTCCACTGATGCTCCTGCTCCTCGCTATCATGGTGCCAGCAGTCGTTCATCGATAGGCGATTGCAAGGACAACAGTACTGCGTCCAACCCATCTAGTGCAGAAGTGACCGTACTCCTGTCATGTTGTTGGTGCTGCTGTCCCTCCCTTTCATAATGGTGGGACTCTGCAATGTCACCGGACTAATGGCTTGTGCTCGAGCCGGATGGAGAGTTCCATGCGTAATTTCTTTTCCAATAAAGGCAAGTACCAGCACTCATAAATAAGTAGTTCAGAAGGTGGGCCAGTCCTTAGCTTATCGGTTTGTTCCAAGGGGCACGGCAGGCAGACGTCTGAAGCTGTAAATACGGTCAGGGCCAGTTACATGTCCCTTTACGGCCCATGGGGTGATGTGATTCTGGCCAAGGCAACCAACACTGGGACAGAGACGACCGCTTGTCTCCTACACGTTTGTTCAAAACTGCGGCTCCTGACGCCTATGTCCGCCACCTCAACTCATCCCACCACCACCACCATCTCAGCTTCACAAGTTACTGCTCCTATCATTACCACCATGTGTAGGCACAGCGGTGTCACGGCAGTTTACACCAGGCTTGCTAGGCGAACGAAAGTCACCACTAGGGGAGAAGGGAACTGCTCCGCGTCATGCAGCAAGAAAAATCGATGTGTGGCTTTCTCCGCGCCAACTGCATATCGGAACCTATGGTGAGGACAATGGGAGGAACATGGTGTCGTTGTTGCTGCACTGAGGAGGATTGGTTGGTCCATGCGCGCTGCCACATGGCGCTTGTGTGCAATCGGTTGTGATAAAGGTTCCTGAAGTCTTCACCTCGATCTTCAGATGTTTTGAAATAATGGCCAGGAAACTGTGCCCTGCACTTCATCCATTCTTACAAAGGCCAGGATACACACTCCTCGAGTTGCTGCGGCTTAACGGCCTCCCCCAACACACTCGATATGCGATGTTTCCACCCGTGGAAATTACAGCCTGAACTATGTTTGGGAATGACTGTATGACAGAGAAAGGCTATTAACGTTTTTTGATGAACGCCCAGGCGGACAGGAGTACTCCCCTGTGTATCATTTTATGTGTCAGCCAGTTCGCAGCTCATGCGTGACACCAGCCCGTTTGTTGAGGCCCATTCGAGGAGCCACGTGTTATTTGTCAGTCGCCAGGGGGGGGGGACTACAGGTAGGAATAAGTCATTCCATGCTTATGTCTGGACAGATGCTGAAAAATCGTCTGGGCAGGGAACTGGAGGACGTCGGCGACTTCATCTAATGGCCACATGGAGTCCGGGGGGACTGAAATGGAGGAGGGAGGAGGACATTGGGTGCAGAAGCATTGTCTGGTGAAATGAGTGGATTTCTACCAGGTGTCAAGAGAGGTGGAGCAGGGAGCAGCATAGAGGAGGTAGTGGAGATAGGAAGCGAGGCAGATGACCCGCAAGCACGTGGCAGTATTCTGTGGTGATGGAGGCAGGGAAGCCCCCTCGGATGTCACTTGTGCAGATAGCTAAACAGCATGCGGTTTTGCCTGGTAGTTGTGAAAGGCTGAATAGTAAGCATCCGGCAGAGGGATGACTTCTGGATCTCCACCCTATTGGACCTCGCTACCGGATCCCAAAATGGGAGCGCCTTTTTACCCAGCTATCGAGAGGGAGGGACAAACTCAAAATACTATAGGAATATCCTCCGTATTCAGTTGGCCGCGCCTATGTGCGGCATCGTCCTCTCTGATACAAGGTGCTGCACCGGGGGGTCTTCAGGCTCAGTATATCTGGCCGCGTGCGGGGGATGGTGGGGGGTTGGAGCAGTACCAGCTCCATTCAGCAGCAACCGAAGTCTGGAGTCACTGATGAGCAGCTTCCTTACCCGCCTAGTGAGGAGGGCTGTCGCCAGCTGACAAGGGACCTGGAGCAGTCCCTGAACCAACATGTGGTGGCCTACTTGGAAAGCCACTCTGCCACACTCAGTTAGAAGATCAGCTGGACTACTGGGCAGCCAATTGGATGTGGGCGCAACTTGCGAGTTTGGAGTTGGAGAAGCTGTCATGACCGTACCAGTTGTGTGGAATCAGAGTGGAGTGTTCAGTGGTGGAGGGGGCAATCGTTACCCCAAGGGAGAACACGTTTGTCCATCGGTAAGGTGGAACGACTGACACTTTGTCAAGATGGATCATGGCGTGGATGGCCAGGATTTCAACTCACCAATGCCTTGGGTTGGACTAATTCAAGCCATGACGCCTCAACCCCAAAACTGTGAGAAATGAGTATGGATTCAATATACCTGCCTCAGCCACTATTTATGCCGCCACCGGCCTGATGCCAACAAATCTGACTGTCTGTTTCGCAATCTGCCTACCAACCATCTTTACCAGGGATGGGTATATCCACCCACCTCACAACTCTGTCATTGTGCCCACTGTCTGACCTCATGCTGCTGAGGTGGCTGTGCAAGTGACCTCCCAACTGTTCATTGGTGCCAATCTCTGACTCATGCTGTTGCTCCCTGCCGACAGGTAACTCAACTCTCTGTCATTGTGCCACTCTGTGGCCTACTCAAGTTTTTGCCACCTCCAGTAATGTGATTTGTGCCACTTTCTGAACTCATGCTGATGTCTGTGGCTGATGCCGAGTGACCTACACACTCTTGTCATTGTGCACTCGTGGCCCTAGCTACTTCCTGTTTTTGCCACCTCAGATTGTCATTGTGCCTCTGTCTGACCTATGCTGCTGCTGTGGGCTGCTGCCGTGACTAACACTCTCTGTCATATTGTGCAACTGTCTGACTCTTTGCTGATGTGTGGCTGCGGCCGTAGACCTACAACTGTCTTGTGCCACTGTCTGAACTATGCTGCTGCTGTGGCTGATGCCTTAGACCTCACACTGTGTAATTGTGCCACTGTATGACCTCATGATGCTGCTGTGGTGCTGCATGTGAACTACACACTCTGTCATTGTGCCACTCTGTGGCCTATTCCTGTTTTTGACACCTCATGAATGTCTATGCGCTCTGTCTGTCCTCTTTGCTGCTGCTGGTGGCTGCTGCCGTGACCATCACATCTGTGTCATTGTCCCCTTGTGGCCTACTCCGGTTTTGCCCACCTCCAGAATGTATTGTGCCACTGTCTGAACCTCTTTGCCTGCTGCAGGCGTCACTCCTACTCTCTGTACTTTAGTGCACTCTGTGCCATACATCCGTTTTTGCCACTCCAGAATGTCATTGTGCCACTTGTCTGACCTAATGCTGCTGCCGCCATCACCTCCACCTTCTGTCATTGTGCCACTCAGTGGCCTACTATGTTTTGCCACCTCAGTATGTCTTGGTGCAACTGTCGGACCTCATGCTGCTGCTGCCGGGACTACTCACTCTGTGATTGTGCCACGGTCTGACCTCATGCTGTGACTGTGGCTGCATGCCGTGACCTTATCTCTGTTGTCATTTGTCCCACTCTGTGGGCCTACTCCTGTTTTTGCCACACTCAATGTCATTGTGCCTCTGTTGACTCTTGCTGCTGTGTGGCTGCCTTTGCCATGACCCTCTCACTCTGTATTGTGCCAGACCTCCGTGGCACTATTCATGTTTTTGCTACCTCAGAAATGTCATTGTGCTAGTATGACCTCATGATGCTGCGCCGTCACCTACATCTCTGTCATGGTTGCATCTGTGTCCTCTCCAGTTCTTGCCACCTCCAGAATTGTCATTGTGCCACTGTCTGACCTACATGCAGCTGTGCCATGGACCTACACTCTGTGTCATTTTGTGCCACATGGTCTGACTCATGCTTGTGCTTGGCTGCTGCCGTGACCTGACACATGTGTCATTGTCCACTATGTGGGCCACTCCTGTTTTTGCCAATCCAGAAAGAATGTCATTGTGCCACTGTACTGTCTCTTGCTGCTGATGCGTGTCCTGCACACTGTGTCTTTGTGCTCTGTATGACCTATGCTGCGGATTTGTGCTGCTGCCGTGAACTACACACTCTGTCATGGTGCCACTTGTGGCCTTATTCCTGTTTTTGCCACTCCAGATTGTCTTTGTGCCACTGTCTGACCTCTGCTGCTGCCTTTATGTGGCTCGGCTGTGCCGTGACCTACACACTGTGTCATTTTGACCACTGTCTGACTTCATGCAGCTGCTGTGGCTGCTGCCGTGGACAACCACACTGTGTTCATTGTCCACTCTGTTGACTATCCTGTTTTTAACCTCGAATGTCTTTATGCCACTGGCTGGAATAAAACTCCCATGATGCTGCTGCCGTGACCTGCACACTGTGGCAGGTGGCCATTGTCTGGACATTCATGCGGTCTTGCTGTGGCTGCTGCAATGACTTACACTCTCTGTCATTGTTGCCAACTCTGTGGCCTATTCATGTTTTGCCACTCCAGAATGTCATTGTGAAATGTTCTGACCTTCATGCTTGATGATCTATGGCTGATGCAGTGACTACACACTGTCATTGTGCTTATGTATGACCTCATGCTGCTGCTGTTGGCTGTGCCGTCGACCTAACACACTGTATGTGATTGTGCCCACTCGTTGACCTCATGAATGCTGCTGTGGGGCTGCTGCCGACCTGTCCTACACATCTGTGTCATTGTCCCACTTGTGGCCTACTCTGTTTTTGCACCTCCAGATGTCTTTGTGCCACTGTACTGACCTTCATGCTGCTGCTGTGCTGTGACATGACCTCCACCACTGTGTCATTGTCCACTTATGTTGGCTACTCCTGTTTTTACCACCGCCAGAATGTTCATTGTGCCACTGTTGACCTCATGCTGCTGTGTGGCTGATGCAGTGTCATACACCGTGTCATTGTCCCTTCTGTATGGCTATTCTGTTTTTCCACCTTCCAGAATGTCATTGTGCACACTGTCGACCTCATTGCTGCTGCTGTGGCTGCTGCCGTGAAACTACACACTGTCATGTGCCCACTGTCTGATCCTCATGCTGCTGCTATGGCTGACTGGCCCTGCCGTGACCTTCACACTGTCATTGTGCTTCTTTCTGACCTCATGCTGCTGCTGTGGCTGCTTGCCGGTGACTTACACACTGAGTGATTGTGCCACGTCTGACCTATGCTGCTGCTGAGGCTCTTGCCGTGTCCTACAACACTGTGTCATGGTCCCAATCTGTGGCCGTCTCCTGTTTGCCCACACTCCAGTATGTCATTGTGCCTCTGTCTGATAATGCTGCTTGCTTGCGCTGCTGCCTTTGACCTCCACACTGTGATCATGAGTACACTTTGTTGGGGTACTCATGTTTTACCAACTCCCAAGAAATGTCATTGCGCAGCTGTCTGACCTTCATGCTGCTGCTGTGGCTGATGCCAGTGACTCTACATCACAGTGTCATTGTTCCCACTCTGTGGCCTACTCTTTTTGCACCTCCAGAATGTAAAATGTGCCACTGTTGACTTCATGCTGCTGCTGTGGTGCTGCCGTCACTCTACACTCTGTGTCATTGTGACAATGTCTTGACTCATTCCGCTGCGGTTGGCTGCTGCCGGTGACCTACACATGTCATTTGTGCCACTGTCTGAACTCATGTGTTGCCTGTGGCTGATGCCGTGACTTTACACATTCTGTCATTGTGCCACTTGTTGACCTCATGCTGTGCTGTGGTGTGCCGTAAACTATCACTGTGTCATTGTGCCACTCTGTGGCAATACTTTTTTTTTTTTTCTGTTTTTGCCAATCTCCAGTTTGTCATTGTGACAATGTCGACCTCCATGCTGCTGTGGGCTGCCGCCGTCACACTCCCATCTTGTCACTGTTGTTGCACCTGAGCCCCAGGCTTGATTTTTTTCCAGCTGTCGCTTGCCATGGACTTTATCAGGCTCATTCCCCTTCAGTTTTTTGGTCAGTCAGTTTTGAACCTCTATGGGCCCAGGGATTTTTATACGTGAATAGCGATCTCTAAGGAGCGCCGCTTGTCATAGCGTCGTCATACTAAAAACACAACATTGTATGAAGGACCAATCAAGCTCCTTCTGATATTTAAGTATGGCACAACGTTCTACAGCACCCTGCAGGCTCTGTGCAGCCTGGAAATAGCTGTTTTTTAATGTGATTCGTCCCGAAGTAATTGGGAACGAAGACCTCTAAGCCTTGATAAAGCCAGGTTAGCTGGCGAAACATGTCGGCGAGGTCAGGCATGACGTTTTAAATTGTGATCTCTCACCTCTGTCTACAAGTGTCACCTGCTGCAGACGGTGTCACAAGGGGGCTTATTTGTTCTGTGTCTATGAGATTAGGGACGACTGCCCAAGTAGTTGGCTTGGGATCCCTTACTGAAGCTAATACTTTGCTATAGATATAAGGCTCTCCTGTTAATAGGTGGGGTTCCACCAGACTTGATGATAGAAAGGGAGTTATTCCCTCTTTCAGAAGCAAAAAGGGTTAAATGATGAGGATAGAGATCAGGTATTTAAATAGTGTGTATAGAGGTTAAGAGTTAGATATAATAAAAGTTACGTTTTAGTGTTTAATAGATAGAGAACTGATAGAGTTTAAGTTTGCCTATGGCAAAATAGTAAATATAATTAGCAGGGAAACACCCCCAAAACATAATGTTTCCATCTCCATGCTTGACAGTGGGGGTGGTGTTCTTTGGGTCATAGGCAGCATTTCTCTTCATCCAAACACGGAAAGTTGAGTTAATGCCAAAGAGCTCAATTTTTGTCTCATCTGACTAAAGCACCTTCTCCCAATCACTCACAGAATCATCCAGGTGTTCATTGGCAAGCTTCAGACGGGCCTGCACATGTGCTTTCTTGAGCAGGGGAACCTCGAGGGTACTACAGGATTTTAAACCATTATGGCATAATGTGTTACCAATGGCTTTCTTAGTGACTGTGGTCCCAGGTGACTTGATATCATTAACAAGTTCCCCCTGTATAGTTTCAGGGGGATCTCTCACCTTCCTCATAATCAAGGATACCCCTCGATTTGAGACTTTGCATGGTGCCCCAGATCCATGTCATTTGACAGTCATTTTGTATTTCTTCCATTTTCTTACTCTTGCACCAACAATTGTCTCCTTCTCATCCGGCGTCTTACTTATGGTTTTGTAGCCCATTCCAGCTTTGTGCAGGTCTATGATCTTGTCCCTGACATCCTTAGAAAGCTTTTTGGTCTTGTCCATGTTGTAGAGGCTAGAATCTGACTGATTAATTGAGTTGCGGAAGGAGTCTTTTAAAAAGGGGGACTATGTAAGACAGCTGTCTTTTAATGCAGGTAACAGTTGATTAGGAGCGTCTAATGGTCTGTTGGAGCCAGAACTCTTAATGGTTGATGGGGATCAAATCCCTTATTTCTCTCAGCAAAATAAAAATAAATTTATATAATTTATGCAATGTGATTTTCTGGATTTTATTTTGATATTCTATCTCTCAATGTTAAAATTAACTGACCCTTAAAATTATAGACTGTTCATGTCTTTGTCTGTAGGCAAACTTACACAAGGGATCAAATAATTATTTCCTTCACTGTATGTCCTGACATGTCAGAACTCCTGTGCTAGACGATGGTGAATTTACTGTATTAATGTCCTGTAATTAATTAACTCCACAATAAATATATTTTCTTTACTTTTTTACAAAATGTTTAGCTTTCATGCTTGACATTCTGCAAAGAAAACTGCAACTGTCCTCAGTTATACTTTGCATATCTAGCAGTAATTCAAATATCCAAAATGAAAAATTTTAATATAATATTTGAGAAATGATGCTTAAATATTGCCATTTATAAAAAAATCACTTGCTTCATAGGCACATTTATGCTTAAGGGTTATCTCATGAAGAGGCCCATTCAGGCATACTGATGTCATAAAAGTAGTCAGATGAGAGAACTAGATACAGAGAGCATCCATGTATTTTCTGGTTGGCCATTCATTCGATTAGCCAGTAATACTATCCTTACTCTGCTTTATTTTTTGTTTTCATCTTAAAGTACTTAAAATGTAACGCTTAAGTTGTATTACTATACAAAAAGATAGACCTAATTTCAAGGCAATGTATTTCTTGATGGAAACATGAAAGAGTTTCATAAAAGGTTACAAATAGATAAAATTGTCTGCCTGACTCCCTCTCCTTAACTTTAAGGCCATGTTCACACAGCTTAAAATGGGACGTATTTCAGTCCGTAATTACGCGCCGTAGTGCGCGAATTATGGCTGGAATACGTCCCAGTCATTATGGTAATCCACAGTTCTCATAGAGAACTGTGGATTACGTTTCCTCTCCTGCTTGCGAATCCGCCAAGGTGGGAGATAAGTGACATGTGGATTACCAGCGGCGTATACGTGCTGCTAGTAATGATAGTCTATGGGCCGGCAAGGTGCTGGCCCCCTGCTCCCGACCCCGCTCCCGACCCGCCCCCGTCCACACGGCGTAATTGCGGGGCGTAATTACGCTCCGCAAATAAGCCGTGTGAACATAGCCTAAGACCCAGAGTGCAAAGAAACACAGAAATAGCACAGCTAAAAAAATAATCTCAACAAGATATACAATTGAAATCAGAAGTTTAAATACACTATATAAAAAAAACACATATGCATGTTTTTCTCACTATCTGACATGAAATCAGAATTAAATTTATCTGTTTTATTTCAATTAGAATTACCGAAATTATTTATATTTACCAAATGCAAAAATAATGAGAGAAAAATTTTAATGCATTTTTATTACTTTCTGCGAAGTCAAACTTTTACATACATTTCCTTAGTATTTGGTAGCATTGCTCTTAAACTGTATGACTTGGGTCAAACATTTTGGCTATCCTTCAATAAGCTTCTCACAATAGTCGGTAGGAATTTCATTCCTCTTGACAGAACTGGTGTAACCGAGCCTTGTTAGTAGGTCGCCTTGCTCACACCTGCTTTTCAGCTTTGCCCATAAATTTCCAATAGGGCTTTGTGATGGCCACTCCAAAACATTGACTTGGTTATCCTTAAGCCATTTTGTAACCAGTTTCTGAGTATGCTTCAGGTCATTGTCCATTTGGAAGGTCCATTTCCGCCCAAGTGTTAACTTCCTAGCTGATGTCTTGAAATGTTGCTTCAGTATTGCCATATAATCTTCATTCCTCATGATGCCATCTATTTTGTGAAGTGCACCAGACCCTTCTGCAAAAAAAAAACCCACAACATGATGCTGCCATCCCCTTGTTTCACAGTTGTGATGATGTTCTTAGGCTTTCAAGCTTCTCCCTTTTTCCTCCAAATGTAATGATGGTCATTATGGCAAAACAGTTCAAATTTTTTTTCGTCAGACCACAGGACATGTCTCCAAAAATGTAGATCTTTGTTCCTGTGTCTTTTGCAAACATTAATCTGGCTTTTATATGTTTCTTTTGGAGTAATGGCTTCTTCCTGGCAGAGTGGCCTCTCAGCCCATGTTGATACAGTACTCGTTTCATTGTGGTTAATGACATGGTCTTACCAGCTTCCGCCAGTATCTTTACAAGGACTTTTGCTTTTGTTCTTGGGTTGAAATGTGCATGTCAGACCAAAGCATGTTCATCTCTGAGACACAGAACCTGTTTCCTTCCTGAGCAATATGATGTCTGGACATCCCCATCTTGTTTGTACTTGCGTATAATTGTTTGTACAGATAAACAAAGCACCTTGAGTTATTTGGAAATTGCATCCAAGGATAATCCAGACTTGTGCAAGTCCACAATTCTCTGACTTTGCAGAAAGCAATAAAAATGCCTTGAAAATGATCTCTCTCATTACGCTGGCATTTGGAAAATATAAATAATTTTGGTAATCCTAATTGACCTAAAACGGGTAAGGTTTATTCTGATTTCATGTCTAATAGTGAGAAAAACATGAATATGTGTCTTATATTTAGTGTATGTAAACTTCTGGTTTCAACTGTATATCTGATGGCCTTGAAGATAATGTAAATTGTGTATGCAACAATGAAAAAAAAGTAAAGGCAAAAGCCTGAGTCACAAGAGCTGTAAGGATATGTGTCTCATATGAATCAGTGTAAACACACAGCTATCTCAGGGGAAAGTGTTATTTTCAGGTGATGCCCAATGGGAAAAATATGCAAATTAATTCTCTAGAAGAAAGATAACTGTCTTTATAATAGCAAAATAAGAGTCTTGTCCAAAAGGAGGGGGGACTGATCTGTAGATAAACAGTAGCTTTATACATTCAAATCACTATGTGCTAATGGCGATTTGAGCCAGAGTTTTATCGTGTATTGTATGAATGATTTTTAACTGTACCTGGTAACTCCACTTGTCTCCATTAAATACATAGAAAATATTGTTTATTTTTTAATTTTTTTATATTTATTATTTACCTTCATCATATTAAATAAACCATTGCAACCTTGTAATGCATTAACATGAATATGTATTTTTTTTATAGAAAAAAAAACTATTTTTTGAACAGTAAAGTAAAGGGACATTTATAAAATAGTGCTCCATTTCAAGGATAATGTTTAATCTTGTGTTCCCAGTGCAGTGAATGATCATCCGTCATTTTGTAGCAATGTCCTTGGGGAATGCTGTGAGTAAAGATGAAGGCACAAAGTGCTAACAGACTGCATAATTTGTTCTACATTTTTAGAAACGTTTGTTGGCACATACTATTTAATGGTTTCTGCGAGGAAAAAAGTGCATTAGTCTTTAAGTTGCACTGTAACTGAAATAAAACATTTAGGTAATTTCATTGTTTTTCTGCAGGATATAAACATACTTTATACAGTTTATGTTGGTTAACACAGGGCTGCAATTACTACCTAAAAATGTTGAACATAAGAACACTCGAAGGCATAACTTCCTGCTTGACATTCTGCAAAGGAGACTGCAACTGTCCTCAGTTATACTTTGCATATCTAGCAGTAATACAATATCCAAATGAATAATTTTAATATAATATTTGAGTAATGATGCTTAATATGCCATTTATAATAAACACTTGCATCATAGGCACATTTATGCTTAAGGGTTATCTCATGAAGAGGCCCATTCAGGCATACTAATGTCATAAAAGTAGTCAGGTGAGAGAACTAGATACAGAGAGCATCCATGTATTTTCTGGTTGGCCACTCATTTGATCAGCAAGTAATACTATAATTACTCTGCTTTACTTTTTTAGTTGTCTAGAAAAACAAACTTTTTTGGATGTGCGGACAAAACATTGTTTTTCTAGACTGTTTGTATGGGAGAGTGGCTGTTCCCACTTTGGTTTTTGCACTCCACCCACCTGCACTGTGCTGCACAGGTTTTTAAATCAATGCAGAGTAGCTTGTAGCTGAAATCTACTTTCCCTGAATAGGCACCAGGAGAGGTAACATATAGTGTAGGTTCCCACCTGTACTGAGGTCGCCTTGCTGTGGCGAGTGGGCTCACACAGTTTTGATGAAAAAATGTAGAGTAAGAACCTCAAATTTTTCATGTATTCAAAGTAGCAGAAATGCCTTTCCAATAATTCCTATGTTTTTTTTAATTGTTTTTTAATGCTAGCAGTGTGCTGCTGATATTGGATCGCTGTTTTATTTTTAGTTGTCATCTTAAAGTACTTAAAATGTAGTGCTTAAATTATATCACTACAGACCTAAGATAGACCTAATTTTAAAGCAGTGTATTTCTTGATGGCAACATGATACAATTACACAAAAGTTACAAATAGACTAAAGAGGCTGCCTGACTCTTCCTCTTTAATTTTAACCCCTTAAGCCGAACGCCTGAAAAGTAGTTAATGAGCAGAAATTTTTTTGGGTTTTTGCCTCCTTGCATTTCAACAGTTGTAACTTTTCATTTTTTCAATGACACGGTTGTAGGAGGCCTCGTTTTATTCGAGACAAGTTATACTTTATGGGGGAATAGTTTAAGTTCACCTATAAATAATTGCAGATTTTTTTTTTTTTTTTACACCATTCACATCTCAAACGTAATAACTTGTTAGATTAATTTTACAGGCTATTATGGTTGTGTGGATACCTAATATGTGTAGAATTTTTTGTGTGTGTGATGTATGCACAATTATTTTTTTATTAAATATTTTTATTTATTTTTATTTTTTTATACTTTTTATGTTTTTTAATACTTAGTAAGGTATTAGCATATTTATATATGCTAATACATTGTAATCTATGTCAGTCTGACACAGGCAGTGATCAGGGCAGCTGACAGTCTGCCCTGATCACTGGCTTGTTACACAGACAGCCCTGGGGCTACTCTAGGTCCCCAGGGCTGACTGTGCAGCCGTCCCCCAGGCTCTCTTGGATCACCAGATGTCCTGATCACCTAACAGAGCGGGGGAAACCTTTGATTGCGCTGTGGTGCGCTGAGGTTTAGCCCACTCCCCGGTGCTTGCAGAAGCTGTGATGGGAACAGGGCTGTGTAGTACAGCCCCGTTTCCAGCGCTGCTGTGGTGCCCGGAGCTGCAAACTCCAATGTCTGCAGTGACGGCAAAAGACATCGCTGCAGAGGAATGACCCGCACCAGCCGACGTCAAAAGACGGTGGGCAGTCGTTAAGGAGTTAAGGCTGGGTTCACACGTTGGACTTTTAACATTGTAAAAGTCCAACACAATTTCCTGGTAGAAATCCAAAGAAACACCTCAGATTTTTGCCGGGGATTTTTACTTAACAGAGGCAGTATTCGCCTCTGATTCTGCAAAGGGCTTACCCATATCAATCCTTGCTGAGCGAAATCCGATGAGGATCTGCTCAAAAGAATGAACATGCTAATTTTTTCTGCACCACGGTGTGTCGGATTGCAGAAGGATTTTAACGAGGAACCCTATGTAGATTTCATGTTGAATTCCTCGTTAAAATCCTTCTTGTGAACTTACCATAGGTATGGTATAGAGGCTGGGAGAAAATAAAACAAAACCCATGCTCAGCTCTTAACTTATGTTTAATCTAGCACAGGCCGAAAGAGAACGCCACCATTGCAGGCTCTGATTAGCTGTAAGCTGAGGCTCTGAATGGTGATGTCAGGCAGTATCACACGACCTCTGCAGTTCTTTATACAGTAGTGCACGTGTAGAACATCATAAGACACCGCCCTGATTTCACTTGGTGATAAGCGGCTGCACCACAGCTAGACTATATACCATAGTATTCTATAGTTTCCTAAGGGGTAAGTGCTGATCACTCTGAGCCCTTTCTCACAGGCTGCGCTAAGAACTTGTACCCCTCTTCATGGCCTCCTTCCTACTTTATACCTTCTCTGGCTCTGGAGGAAACATCACATCCCCACACCAGTTACTCAGTTTTCCTGTGATAGGTTTGCTCCTTGCTTGATAGTCTAGCGTCCAGGAAGGTCGGGTGATGCTACATCCTCCATAGCAGTCACTCAGCTTTTCTTTGATTGGACAGCTGAGTGAATGTTGTCGAGGATTTGGTGTCACTCTGCTCTTCTGGGTATTAGATAGCATATCCACCATCTGAGAAGGCTGTGTGATGCCACTGAGTGACTGCTGTGGTGGATGTGACATGACCCAGCCTTGCTGGACGATGGATAGGCTATCCAATGTCCAGAAGATGGGTGATGCCACATCCCCAGTCAGCTCTCCTCCAGAGCTCTTACACAGTTGCATAAAGAGGATGTAAATTACATAAAGGCTGTGGCTTGTAAAAAGTGGTGTCAAATGCATAGTTCGGGATGGCACACTTTCCCAGCTGGTACTCAAAACCTCTCTCAGGGCCATTTTTAAAAGCTTGCAAGTATGCATTAAATGCATTTCTTATTGAGGAGATTTATTGGGTGTATGGAGATTTATTTTTAGGCGGCATGCTAAAGAACAAAAAAACGGACACCACTATAATTAAAAAAAACCTTGGAGTGCTGGAGATGAATACATGGAAAAGACAGACCATGAATAGCACACACTGAAATATGTACAAATAACTTTTATTGAACAATCAGACCTTAATTAAAACCTCTTAAGAGTTGCCCCTTGATTTACACAGTCCTTAACCTTTTTAAACAATCTGAAAAGTGTGATAGGTCATGAAAATAAAGGATCGGATCAGAGAGAAAATAATACCTTATTTGTTTCTCTCCCAATATTCAAAGTCCAGGCAAAAAGTAAGATCCCAAAAGTGCAAAATAT
The DNA here is from genome assembly GCA_025379985.1 of Phyllomedusa bahiana. NCBI lineage: Eukaryota > Metazoa > Chordata > Amphibia > Anura > Hylidae > Phyllomedusa > Phyllomedusa bahiana. The sequence goes on along the minus strand of JAODAL010004019.1, from coordinate 141,336 downwards.
GCAAAGAAGATGCAATAACATACATTAGTGTGCCCACAGTGCAAAGAAACACAGAAATGGCACAGCTAAATATGAATCTAAACAAGAAATATATCCGATGGCCTGGAAGAGAATGTAGATTGTGCATGTAAACAAGATAAATAGAAGGAGAGGCAAAAACCTGAGTCACAAGAGCTGTAAGGATATGTGTCTCATGTGAATCAGTGTAAGCACACATCTTCCTCAGGGGAAAGTGCTATTTTCAGATTAGGCTCAATGGAAAAAATATGCAAATTATTTCTCCTCCAAAAGAAAAATAACTGTCTTTACACTAGCAAGATAGGAATCCTGTCCAAAAGGACGGGAGACTGATCTGTAGATAGACAGTAGCTTTATAGATTCAAATGCACTCAGCTCCCGCTAGTGTTGCTTTTATTATGTATTGTTTGAAGAGAAGCACAGAATTTTGAACTGTACCTGGCAACTCCAGTTTTCTCCCCCTTAAATATATACTGTAGATTGAAGCACCTGCACCATATATGAATAAAGAAAAAGTGAGCAAAGCTTCAGGGTCCTGCCTAGTGTGACTTTAACAGATCTGATCTGTCATTTTCTGCAAAAATCAGATCTATCAGCAGGGTGTGCACTGTGTTGGATGCTGGTGGTGTGATACTAGTGCATGTTGATGTGACAGTATCCGTTACAGAGCTGTAAATCCTAAAGGTCTATTTATGAAATGATGGTGAACATTAATTTATTAAAGGGTTTCTCCACTTCAATCTTTGTAATAAAATCCCACCTCCGTTTCAGCGCTGATCTGTCCTCACTCTTCCCAGGGTAATATTAAAAAGAAATTGAAGTAGGGAAGCCCTTTAACACCTTACCGATATATGACGTGAACTTATGTCACTACTCTGGTAAGGAGGTATGTAGTGTTAAGCGATTATTATCGACAAAGTTGAAATCGGCACGGTTTTTATGGTGATCGGATTTTTTCGATCATGCGATAATTTAGGTGAAAATCTGCGCATAATCTATTAATATCGCGCCATTTTCAGAGCTTCCTGTCATTTTGGCGGCCAGCAAATCAGCTTACAGAATAGAGCAGGGTGAGCTGGGTGTGCGACGTCATGACTGGCATGTGTATGGTTGCGATTGGCTACAAAAATCACATGACCTGGTTTTACATAGAACAGCCCTTCCTGTTCTGCCTCAGTGTGTGTCTGTGTATCATAGGAGTAGGACGTGTGCTTGGTCTCTGTTAAAACAGCTCAGCGAAACTGTTCTATTTGTTCACACAGACATCTATGCTTTTAGCTGTGAAAAATTGAATTTTTTTTAAAAAGAATTTTTTCCACTGCCGGTGATTTGTTAGGGCAAAAAAAAATACATTTATTATGTATAATTTCGTTTTGGGTTTTTTTCCTTTGGGAGCCGCTTGGTCATTAGGCCCTTGATTAAATTTAAATCGAAATTTTTTTATCACCCCCGGTGTATTTGATGGGGGATTATAAATTTTTTTCCTTTAAAAAATTTTCAATATGTTTTTTTATTGGGACCATTTTTTTTAGGTTGCACTTATTTAATTCCACTTTGTAGCCCCACCCCCATGTATTTGATAGGTGCAAAAAATACCTTATATATCCGTAACTTTAGATAGGTGTTCATTTCACTTTTGGGATCCAGGTTTGTTCATTGACATTGCATAATTTTGAAACGAATTTTTATCCCCCGGGTTTTTATGGGCAAAAAATATTTTTATAACCGGTACTTTCAGATAGGATTTTTTTCTTTTTGGTCTAAAGCTTTTTAAATAGAACCCCTTTTTTTCCCCAGTTTTGTTCCCCCAAGGTGATGGGTCCAAAATACCTTTTTTATGTTACACAATATGTTTTTTACGGGGGCCGGAGTTTTTCTTGGGGACCTTGCAAAATTTAAAAGAAATTTTTAGTCCCCCCGGTGATTTGTGGGCAAAACCAACTTTTAAGTTTAATTTCAGTAGTTTTTTTTCCTTTGGGGGAAAGTTTTGTTAATTGAGGCCCTTGTACTTAAATTTAAATACAGAATTTTTTATAACCCCGGTGTTTTGTTGTGAAAAAAATTACTTTATTACCCTTTTAACATTTCAATGGGTGTTATTTCACTTTGGGCAGTCCAGCTTTGTTATTGAGATTGCACTTAAATTTGAATACAGAAATTTTTGTAGTCACCCCGGTGTATTTGATGGTGAAAACCCCCCTTTTTATTTCCGTAAACATTTCAGATGGTTTTTTTTTTTCATTTTTGGCGCATCCAGCTTTTTCATTGGGGCACCTTGCACTTAAATTTAAAATCCAGAAATTTTTATCACCGCCGTGTATTTGATAGGTGCAAAAATCCTTATTTTATCCTATACTTTTTCAGATAGGTGTTCTTTCACTTTGGCCAGTCCAGCTTTGTTCATTGAGGCACTTGCACTTAAATTGAATACAGAAATTTTGTAGTCACCCAGGTGTATTTATAGGTGCAAAAAATCCCTTTATTTTATCCTTACATTTAGATAGGTTTTTTTTTTCATTTTTTTGGTCAGTCAAGTTTGTTATAAGGAAACCCTTGCACTTAAATTTAAATCCACAATTTTTAGCCCCCACGGGTGTTTTGATAGGTGAAAAAAATACTTTTTTTATCCGTATAATTTCAGATAAGTTTTTTTCACTTTGGGCGCAGGCCAGCTTTTTTCTTTGAGGAATTGCACTTAAATTAAATACAGCAATTTTGTAGTCCCCGCGTTGATTTGATGGGTGCAAAAAAATACCTTATTATCCGTATACATTTCAGATGGGTTTCATTTCATTTTGGCACGTCCAGTTTTGTTCTTTTGAGGACCTTGCATTTAAATTTAAATACGCAATTTTGTATTTCCCCCTGTATTTGAAAGGTGCAAAACCAATTTTTTTATCCTAACATTTCGATAGGTGTTTTTCACTTTGGCGCAGCCCAGCTTTTTTTCTTGGGCACTTGCCTTAAATTTGAATACAGCAATTTTGTAGTCACCGCCGGTTATTTGATAGGTGCAAAACCAACTTTTATTTCCTTTTTACATTTAGATAGGGTTTTTTCACTTTGGCGCAGGCCAGCTTTGTTCTTGAGGCCCCTTGTATTAAATTTTAAATACAGCAATTTTGTAGCACCCCCTGGTATTTGTTAGGTGCAAAACTCAACTTTTATTATCCATACTTTCGATAGGTTTTTTTTCATTTTGGGCAGTCCACTTTGTTATTAGGCCCCTTGCATTTAAAATTTTAAATACAGAAATTTTTGAGTCACCCGGGTGTATGATGGGTGAAAAAATTTTTCCGTTTTTTTTCCGATTTTTTTAAAACAGCTGTATTGCACTTGGTGGGGCCCCTAGTTTTTTTTTTTTTCAAAAAAATTTTAAAAGTTTGGGCATTCTGCAAAAAAACAAAATTTTCATCCATCAAACTTCTGAATTTTTTTTAATGGGCCGTTAAATCTCATTTTTGCCAGATACGCACTTGTATGTTTTTTTTGAAAACTATCTTTTCCCGCCCTCTGGGCATTGTAAATCTTGGGCTGAAGGAAAAACACTGTTGATTTGGTCTTACTTTCTTCCACCAGACCGCTTTTTTCACAGAAAATTCGCTAGAAACATTTCAGTTTTAACCCTAGTTGGCTGTAGAAATCAGGGGGATTGAGAATAGCTGTGTTTTGCCGTTTTTTAATAAGAACTTTCCAAAACTTTCATCCCTTTCCCAAAATTTTTTCTTTCTGAACAGGGAGCGAAATGCAGGGGTAAGCGAGCAAAGAGGGGGGTGGACATGGAGTAGAGGACGGGGAAAGGGGCTCCTTCAGTCTGGCGAAACCCATCCCACTTTCGTGGGTTTTGCAGGACCTCAGGCTGTCATCGCGGGGTCGGGGGCCCTTTTTGAATCCATAACGAACACGTCGCCACTGTTTTTCATGGTTAAGAAACCCCTGCATCCGAGTCTTACCCCCTCGTCCCCCCATCAGGGCCCCCCAAAAATGTCTCATACTTCAGCATCCCACCAACATGAAGCAAGGCACCCCAAAGTCAACTCGTTCCCCACCACGTGATAACCTTTTTCTAAGACCTCTTTGATGAAAAAATGCTTTTGGGGTCAGAAGGCTGTTAAAAGACAGGGGCCCCAAAGAAATTTTTGTCGCTCTGCACCCATTTTACTTTGCCATCAGAGGAGGGAAGGAAGGGGGTCAATCGGAAAAAACCCCCGGGCGTTCGAAAAACGCCTTGCAGTGCCTCTGCTTGTAGCCTGACCCCGGGAAGCGAAGTCAGGACGACCAATCCCCTGGTTGAATGGACACGACATTGCTGATCCATCGGGTCTTTTCCCAGAATTTGCTTGCGAGCGCTTCATCATGGACGAGAGGAAGACGGGGGGGTATGTCAATCGGGTCCCCCCCAAAAAAAGGGGGAGGGGGGTCGCAGAAGTCCCCCTGAATGACCCCCCCATCCCAAACCCCCCCCTTCCCACCCCAAAAAAACCGGCCTCTCAAGCCCGGGCCCTTTTTTGAGCAACCCCTGATCCCGGATGTCATATGCCGCCTTTTCCATAAACGCATAGTAAGGCAAGAAACTTTGTGTTTAAAACCCCCATCAAAATGTCTAGTCACAGCAGCGAATGCTGAGTTGAAATGGAGGCAAATTGGCAAAAAAAAAGGCCACACGATCCGGGCTTCCAACCACTGTCACACCCTGTCTCCGCCTCCTCCCCTCCGCCCCCCCCAAAGCTTCGTCGCTGCCCCTGTCCTCAAGTCAAATTTTGGGATAGCCTCCGCTTCACCCCACCGTCGCCCAGACCACCCCACCACCAGAGCCCATCCCACCCCCCCTTTTCCTTCCGCCCGTTTTATGATCGCACGCCCACAGCGGCCCGTCTGCACCAGCCCTTTTGTCTTTCCCGTTTGGGAGCAGAAGAAACACTTTAACCCCCAAAACCCTCCAAAACCAAAAGCCTGATGTCGGCATTGCCCGGCTTTTTTCCTTGGAAATGTTGCTTTCCATCGGTGGGGCACAATGGGTTCCCCACGTGGGTGCGATAATGGTCGAAACTGCGGCTGCCCTTAAAATCGGAGGGTGGAACACATCCCCTTTTCTGGCACATGCATGAATCCCGTCGTCCAAAATTTCTAAGCCTACCCGGGTCTGGACTGCCTCGAGGAAGGCTCGAGGTCAGTTGGCACTTCCCCGTTGCACCCTGCTTCGTCCCCCCTGGGTGCGTTTTCAGCGTCAGCTCGCCCCCCTCAACCCTTCATTGTTACGTGGAACAGCTGGAATTCCACCCTCCACATGCTCCCCGATTGTGGGGCAAGCAATGCCATTATGCAGTACCAGGCCCACAAGCAGCGTTGCACCCCGGGGGGTTGACCCCCGAGAGTGGAGGCAGGTGAAAGAACTTCACCATCCTTGCCGTTTTTAAGAAGCCTCAAATGGTCATGCGGGCAAGCCCTTGTCAGCATGACCTTGTGGTGATCTTAGTTCTGGAACGATCGTTTTTCCTCTGAAAAAATCAGGTCCCCCCAGCGAGGAGGGGGGAAAAGGACACAGATGCAGACACGGAGCCTTTCCTTCCCTCGAACCAGAGGCCCGACAGTTTCTCAATTTTTATCGGTTTTTCTTTTGGCATTGGTTCGGGGTCCGGGCTAGTGCAAAGGGGGCCCTCACCTTTAGGGGGCATCATCTGAGGGAAGTCAGGGCTGTTTGAAGCTGTGCCCCATGGAAGCGGAGGAGGAGGATTTCCAGACATTGGGCGGACAGGAAAAATGAGTTTTGCTAGTGCCCCTTTTTCCGGGGGCTTGGGGAAACAAGGTCCATCTTTCCATGAGTGTTGGATCTCCATTTTCCCCCAACAGATCCTCCATTAAGGCCATCAAAAAGAACACAGTTCTGGTTTGGCCCCCCTCCCGGGTCCCCCGGGACAAAAAAAAAATCAGCACTTTTTTCCACTCACCCCAAAAAGAGAGTAAAATGCAGGAAAAGGAGACCCTTTCGATTGATCAATGAGACATCTGTTGCGTCGTTTTACGGTTCTTCAAATGTCACGGTGGAACAACGTCAGGGACGTGACAGCAGTAGATCCCAAATACGTACGGCAGCAGCAGGCAAGGGGGCAGAAGCCAAAGGGGGACCTTTCAATCTTTTTTTACCACCCCACCAAGATGCAAGCAGGCACACATACAACAACAGAACCCGCTTAAGACAGGTGCAGGGGGGGGGGGGGGGGGGGGGCGGGCAATCTGCTCTCAACACCAATGTTTTTGGATGTGTTCCGGACCCCCAAATTTTTTTCTTCTGTGTATCCAAAATGAAAGAATGGCCCGAGCTCGCTCACAGCCATAGAGGGGGGGTTTTCCTGCCCACAGCCAGCGTCGATCTGAGCGGACTTCACCAAACTGGAGGATCATTTCAGACAAACGCATTGGCTTTCCAAGTAAGTTGATCTTTGACATTCATCAAGGGGGGGAAACAGGCATGATCTTGAAAAGTTGTGGCCCCCCAAATTTCAGGTCACCGTTAGTTGTCGGTCTACTTCCATTAAACAGAAATGGGGCCCTTTAAAACTTTTTTTTAAAATATCACTCTTCTGCAATTTTTTTTTCTCAGTTCCCCCAAAAAATCTTTTGCTGGTTTTGCGGTGTGGAGACTGAAAAGACACCAAGGGTTTCATTACAAAAACCCTATTCCATTTTCTCACTTTTTCTTAAAATTTTTCGCATTTTTCAAAGGGGTTTTAGGTCATGTTTCTGGGTACAGCTAAAATTAGGCCTTTGGAACAAAATGTGGCTTCTAAGTGGCATTTCTCCTCACAATTTTTTTAACGTGGGTGAGAAATATTTTTATAATTTTTTTTGGGGCATGGGGCTGTGAATCAGCTTTAATCAGGTCCTTTGAACAGAAATGGCTTCTAGGGCATTTCTCCCCACATTTTTTTTAAAAGTGGCTGAAAGTCATTTTTAAATTTTTTGGGGTCTTTGTTGCTTTGAAAATTCAAATTTTAAATTTTTTGTTTCTAACACTTTTTTTTTCCCTTTACAATTTTCCCCAAAAATGGGTCAAGGGTCATTTTTGAATTTTTGGGGGCATTTTGCTGTGAAAAGCAGCTAGATACAGGTCCTATTGTAAAAAAATTTTTTTCTAATAACATTTGTTCTTTACAATGGTCAAAAGTGGCTCAAGGGTGATGGTGCTGTCAGAAAAAGGAATAGGTAGGAACTGTTAATGGACACATATTTCAAAATGCTTGTTTTTGCAAGATCTTTAACATAGCTAGCGTTCCTGTAGGGGACAACCCATTTAAAAACAATAAAAAAAAGAAAAAAGGTGTGGGGGATTCCAAATATTTTTTAAAAATTTTTTTCTAGAATTAAACACTAAAAAATTGCATGTACAAAAAAGCGATACCAAAAATTCCTCTGAATTGTACAAGGGAGGACGGAAGATTGAACATAGTAGGTTACCCAGGGCAGGTATAGTAATGTCCAGTGAAACAAAAAGGTGGTTTTAAAGACTCCTTTTTCCGGACTTTTTATCGTGGGTCAACAGGTTTAAAGGGGCTGCTGTGGCCCCTGACGGTTAGTCAATTTCAGTGAAACTAAAAAGGTGGCTGAAAAAATTCCTTCTTTCCGGGACTTTTTTAAATCTGGGGGTCATGCAGGGTTTGGGGGGTCATGTTTTGGTCAGGGCAGGGGTATCTAGTCCATGAAACTAAAATGGTGTTGAAAGACTCCCTTCTTCCGGGCCCTTTTAAAAACTGGGGGGGCATCAGGTTTTTGGGGCTCTGTTTTGGGGGCTCAGGACAGGGATAGTTAAAGTCCATGAAACTAAAAAGGTGGGTTTAAAGACTCCTTTTTTCCCGGACTTTTTAATCGGGGTCATGCAGGTTTGGGGGGCCCTGCTGTGGCCCGGGGCAGGTATATCAAAGTCCAGTGAAACTAAAATGGTGTTGAAAGACTCCTTTTTCCGGGACTTTTTTTAAAACTGGGGGTATTAGGTTTGGGGCTACTGAGGGCCCCCGACCGGTATAGTCAATGTCCAGTGAAAACTAAAATGGTGGTTTTAAAAAACCCTTTTTCCGGCACTTTTTAACTGGGTCCTGCAGGGGTTTTGGGGGTCATGCTTGGCCCAGGACAGATAGCAAAGTCCGTGAAACAAAATGATGGTTCAAAGACTCCTTTTTTCCGGTACTTTTTAATCTGGGGTCATGCAGGTTTGGGGCTCATGCTGCGTTCCAGGACAGGGATAGTCAATGTCCAGTTCAAGTAAAATGATGGTTCAAATAATACTGCCTTCTGGCACTTTTTAATTTGTGGGTCATGCAGGTTTAAGGGTCATGCTGTGGTGCAAGACAGGGATAGTGAATGGTCTGTGACTTTTTTTCTGTGGCTTTTATAACCTAAGTGTGTTGCCTAAGATGTAGCATGTATCCAGTTTACTGTTGTGGATGTTTATTCCAGCTTCTCCAGCCCTGTTTGGGTGTAAGAATGAAGGTGTTTTTCCTCTCCCATAGACTTTAATGGTGATCGGCGATAATCTATTATCGACTATCGGAAATCGTCTTGATAATTGCCGATATCGACTATCGACCCGATGACGATAGTCAACGTAATCGCTCATCACTAGAGGTATGTAGTGTGCTCACTCGTTAAGCCTGCTCCATGCACGGCAGGTGCTCGCTGTTCATTACAGTTGACACCCGCTGCTATCAGCAATGATTGGAGCTGACTCTGATCCCTGCTGTTTCACCCTTTAGTAGTGATTGCGGTGGCAGCGTCTAAATGAATGAGAAATCATGCTGGCACCGTTCCTTCCTCCAATCACCCTTTCTTACCATGGCAGCTAGAAGCCAAATGAAATCTTCCATAGCCACCATGTTACAGCTTCTCTTACTTACTGCCTTTGAACGTAATTTAAAAAGAATGTAAAATATCTAAGTCAAAATTTTATCGATTTGTCATTGCTTTTTCTAACAAGAGTTTGATCTACTATTGCGTTAAATATGACTTATCTATGGTTAGGTTATCTAAGTGTGTTTTCTCATGAACTGTTTTGGGAAACATCAAGATTTCTCATGTCAGTCAATACAGTAATATTTTTCAGAAAGTTGTAGCTGAGTGGGGAACCAAAAATGTCCTTATGTCTGATCCAGTGTCAGTGTAAGAGGGATGATGATACATGGAAACACATAGCTCCAGCGATGGATCTGGGAGGCATGTAAACTTTTCAACTGTATGTGAATCCTCAGGACACATATACAGTTGAGAACTATGGTGTTAAAGGGAGCTGATAGTTCACATGAGTAAGCAGCCCAGGAGGCGTGATATAATGTTCTTATCACACCTACTGCACCATTGTATTTCTTAGCCTGTAAGCCTATGGCATAGGCCCTAGATTTCCAGCCTAGAAGATGCCAGAAGCAAAGTCTTGGTGTAGGCAGCGTGATGATGTCAAGCCGCTCACGCTGGACACTAGCTCCCGGAGCTAGCTCTTTAGCAGGGGAGAGGTGAGTATTGTTTTTTTTTGTTTTTTTTTCTAGTCAGCCAAGGGGGCCTATATATTTACCTACAGAGAGCTGTATACTTAACCTATGTACATGAGGTTATATACCTAAAGGGGGCTGTATATTTAAGACATGCTCAAATTTAAAAAATGGTCCCAGATAAAACCCTAGCCTTCTCCTCCATTCTTCTTTCACACACAGACTTCTCGCTCTTTCACGCACAGACTGCTCTCACATGTTACTTTTCTCCTACAGGCTATTCCTCATGCCCTCCTCTTTCATACAGAGATCTCCATTTTTCACGGTATCACACAAATTGCTCTTAACGCTGCTCTCGTTCACACAGGCTGTTTCCCAGGCCTTTCCTTTACATGGTGCTCCCCAGGCCCTGCTATCTCACAGACTCTTCCATTTGGCTCTTCTCTGTCACCAAATGCTCCCTGTGTGCGACTCTATCTCACAGACTATTGCCATGACTCCTTCTCCTTCACACACTGATACTCAAGCCCCCTTCTCTTCCACAGACTGCTTCCTTTTCCCAGTCCTCTTTTTCACAGACTGCTTCCCATGCCCTGCTTCTCCAAAACAGGCTGCATCCTATATCCCCTCTTTTCTCACAGACTGCTTCTATTTATTCCTTTCACAGTATGCTCCTCATGCCCTCCTTCCTTCTCACAAACTGCTCCCCATACCACTTTCTCCTCTTACAGGCCTCTCACCATGTCCTTCTCCTCTCTCACATATTGCTCCCTTCTCTTCTCTTTTTCTCCCTCACAGGCTGCTCCACATGTCTTTCACATAATGCTCCCTATGGCCCTTTTTCCCTAATAGTTCTGCTCCCTCCAATCGGCCTCCTTCGCTAATCATCTAAGGACTAGCATTTCTTTATTTTAAGCCCCCTCTTTACTTTTCTTTTAACTCTGCATGTAGCTGCAAGCTGCATCCTCTTCCTCCTCCTTCAATCTGTATTCTTGTTATTATGAGTCAGCCCCTTCATGTTTCAGTACAATTAGAGGCTGTAGACCTTTGTGCCAACACAGGGAAAGACAAGTCTTAAGATCACCTAAGACTTCTCTCTCTTAAACACTGGTTATTAAGGTCAGGTGCTTAGGTCAGTTACATGGCTAATGGAACAAATAGCGGGCGGTTTATCCACGGGGGATGGTGGTAGGGTCTTTTATCCGTGATGACGTGGAGAAAATAGCCCTCCCTCTCTTCCCATTGACATTGCTAACTATTGATATTCCGAAAAAACGGACGGAAAGAATGGTGCATGACAATTGTTTTTCGGTCGGCTTGGCGGTGGTGGACTGCGCTGCACAGGTTTTACTCCATAGAAGCCCCGTTGTGCTTGTTTTGCGGCCGGTTTTTGTCAGACGGCTTTGCAAAACCGCAACCGTTGAAAAGAATCCGGTCCGCAAAACTAGTTGCCATGGGGACTACATCTTATTGTTCCATGACAAGAGCGCAATAAATTACAAGGGCTGAATTTTTGATGATGGACTTTTAAAGGGTATTGTTCTCACCACGCTTAGTATTGGGGGTGTTTTTTGTACATTCGTGAGCGTAGTGTGTGTGTGTGTGCTCTGCAATATGGCAGAACCGTTCATGTCACCGCACAAATATTCTATGGGCCCAAGATCAGATTCATCATTGGGAGCTAAGTGATTTTGCAGTGTAATTTCCCCGGTGACTCCGTACTGTAGCTGCTAAGAAGAAAGAAGTGACATGTCAGTTCTTATCGCGCTTTAGGCGCTTGGAGTATAGGTGAGTGTGGAATCTGTTGAGCCCTTCAGTGCCCACGAGGCCCACTTTTTGTGGACATGCTGTTCAACGCATACTTCTAAAACAGCAGGCATTTAGCGGCGCTATACACTGTCCGTGGTCAGGCCTGGAGAAACTCTTAACATTACTTCTCGTGTTGTGTATCTTAATATTGTGCCTATTAAGGAGCCATTTTGTACAGAGAAGATGAGACCTTAAGGGAAATTTAGTCGTTGAGAGACTTTTTTATCGGACAATAGTTGAATTCGGTCACGGTTTTTATTCATCTGTGAGATTTGTTTCGATTCTCGGGCGATTATTTTAGTTTAAAATCTGCGGCAAAATCTATTATTATCGCGCCATTTTGGCGCTATCCTGACATTTTTTCGGTCGGCCAGCAAGCGTTCCAGATTACAGACTACTTAAGATGCACGGGTGAAGATGTGTGAGATGGAAGTCTTGACTGGGATGTGTATGAGTTGACGATTGGTGTGAAAACATCACAATGTACATGTTTTTTCCCAATAGAACAGCCCTTTCCTGTTCTGCCTCAGTCTCTCTCAGCGTTTCATACTAGTTCTGGAACGTGCGCTTTGAAATGTGTCTCCAAACTACTCAGAGAAATCATACTATTTGTCAACAGAGAAACCGTGTAATCTATCTAGAGCCTCCCTTAGTTAGATTAGACATTAGGAAGAATTTTAGGTATGTTTTGATAGATTTATTTTGTAAAAGCTAGCATCTATCGCGATATATAAAGTCCGGCGGCGGGTGAAGGCGTGGTGGGCCGTCGGCGAACACGACTAGCTCTATAAAAGGACACTGAGATAAAGTTCTACCAAGACCTTAGGTGTAGATATTGCCTGCAATTTTTTTTTCATTATTAACAGTTTGCTATGATAGATGTCTGGATATTTGTGGCAGTCGTGAAGACTTATTATTAGGGATAATCATCATTTCTGTTACTGCTAGGTCTCTTTGTTAGTGCTAAAACCTCCAGTTTTATTTTCAGTATACATTTCAGATTGGTGTTTCTTTTTCAATTTTAACCAATTCCACCTTGGTTGAATTATATCCGACTTGAACTTAAGAATTAGAATCCGAGCAATTCTTGTAGTCGCACAGGTTGATAGGTTGCAGATAAAATACCTTGTTATCATGTCGAGTAATATTTAACAGGATACGTGTTTTGTGCACTTTGTCCCAGTACAGATTTGTTCATTGTGATTGACTGTGCACTTAGTATATCTATACTGCAATTCGTATAGTCACCGCACAGAGTGAATTGAAAGGTTGCCTCAAAAATTTACCTTGTATATGCCGAATCCTTTATACAGATGCGTGTTTTTTGACTTTGGGCATTGCTGTCTTGTTCCATTCTGATAGCTGTTGTCCACTTATACTTATACAGCAATTTTATAGATAACCACAGCGTGGATTGATAAGGTGCCATAAACAATACCTTGTCCATACCGAATCTTTATAACAGATATGTGTTTTTTGACTTTGCGTACTGCAGCTTTTGTTCCAGTCAGATAGCGTGCACTTATATCTTATAGCAGCATTGTTTAGCGCCCACAGGAGGGAATTGATTGGTGACGCCAAAAATACCTGTATATCCGAATCATTTATCAGAATTACGTGTTTTTTGGACTTTTGTGGTAGACTGCAGCTTTGTGTCAGATTCTTGATAGAGTGCACTTATATCTTGCTATTACAGCTATTTGTATAGTCTAGCCACAGTGTGAATTGGAAAGGTAGTCCAAAAACAACTTGTATTATACGTAATAAGCTAACAGATACGTGTTTTCCTGCGCACTACTTTTGCCCAGTCCAGATTTGTTAAATCTTGAATCCAGTGCAATTTGGTTTGTTGATTTTAAGAGGGATTTGAGTGGAATAGCTGTGATTTGCCGTGCTGTTAATAATAGGGACCTTTCCAAAAACTATTCCATAGTCAGTACTCTAATTTTTATATTTTCTTAACATGGAGCGTATAATTCAGGTGGTAAGCTTGAGCATAGAGGGGGTAGCTATTGGAGCCGTATAGGTACCAGACGAAGACAGGTGATCGCCTTCCTGTGCTTAGGCATCAACATCGCATGGCTTACGGATCATCGGTTGCAGACCGTCAGCCAGTCATCGCTGGGTCAGTGTGCCTGTGAATCTCAGTAAAACGGAACAGCGTCGCCAATCTGTCTTCGAGTGGTTGTCAATGCAACCTGCATCTCAGCTGTTAACCTCTCGTCCTCCCAATCCGCGGTCCACAAATGTCATCATCAGCACTCATCGTCATCCAATCCTACATGAAGCGAAGACAGCCCAAATGTGTCAACTCGTGTGACCCACCATGTGGATAATGCCATTTTCTGGATAAGACATCTTTGTATGGACTTTACACGTCCTTTCCAACAAAATGTCGTTTTGGGGTCAGAAGGCATGTTTATAAAAGATTCAAGAGGTTGATTTGTAGTCTGCTCTGACGCCATAGTTACCTGATCGCGCACATCTGAGGTAGGAGAAGGAGCCAGGTCAATCTAGCAAAAATTCACGGGCGGTTTTGCTTACGCCTTTGCAGTGCCCTCTTGTTGTAGCCCGCTGTGGCTTCTGGATGCAGAATGGTCCAGGACGAACAATGTAACTGTTGTTGGATTTCTATATATGATTGTGATGTTGACATTGACGGTTCAATGCACTGGTCTTTCTCACGCAGGAAATTTGCTTTGCGAGCGGCTTCAATCAGTGGAACGAGGAGGTAGATCGATGGGGTAGTGTCAATTACAGGGTCACGCCACAAAAACAGGGAGAGGGTGGTCGGCAAGATGTACGTCTGATATGATTGTCCGCCGATGCCACGGTCAGCGGCAAACCGCGCGCTCCTCACTGATGCGCCAGATCACAAAAAGGTCCAGGTCACTCTATCTCAAGGTGTTAGTGGGTTGCTTTGAGCAGGCCTCTTATTCAAAGCCCAGCGAATGTCATATGACGCACTTTGCGTACATGCATACTTACAAGTGAGGTGGGTAGAGGTCAAGTGGACCTTAGGTGGTTAACGCACAATCCAGAACGATGTCGGGTTCAATGGCTCAGCGAATGCATGAGTGTATAGGTAGGAACATTCCTATGGCCGCAAAAATAAGGCACAGACCCGACCGACGGGCCTCCAACCGCACACTGTCACAACCCTCGGTCTCTCGCCTCCTCCGCCACCACCAGCGTTCCTCAGCGTGCCCCATGTATCTCAAGAGTCATGATCAGGGATCAGGCCTCCGCTTTCAGCCTTCCACCGTAGCACGAGTACCAACTAGCATACCACCAGAGACCCATTCTACCCTTCTTCCTCTACGGCTCAGTTTGACAACCAGGCACGCCCGAGACAGCGCGCCGTTAGCAGCCAGCCTTTCTGTCTACCAGGTTTGGGAGCAGAAGAAAACCCTTAACAACCCACACAACCATTTCCTCAAAGCCAAAGAAGCCTGAATGTCGGCATTGCCAGGGCTTTTGGCCTTGGATAATGTTGCTTCCGTCTTGGTGGACCATAGATTGGGTTCAACGTCAATGGCCCTCGCCTGCCCCCTAATACAAGATGCCGAGCTTGGTATGTCTCTGACGATAAAAAGCCGTCCCTGCCCTGGACAGTATCGTGTCAATCTTAAAAAAATAAAATAAAAAAAAAAAATTTTCAAGCGCGTTGTATGCATCTGTGTCCGGAAAAAGTCATCTGTTCCACCGACCACATGGGACTAGTTATACCAGGCCTGTCTATATCTCTGTGACAGCTCCCACTGGGTGAGTTGGGTTGGATAGTCTTGAGGGGTGACAGATGGCTATCTAGGCTTCGGAGCAAGCTCTTCAAAACTGGAGGGTGATGGTGCAGGGCTACTGTGCCCCCAAGGTCCTCTGGTGGCATCACGTGCCTAGAGATAATCCAGAGAATGCCAGTTTTTGAAATCTTAAGTCTATCTTTGGAGACGCGTCCTCACACATGGTCAGGAGCTGTGGAACGCGGCGACTGCTCCGACACAGTAGACCAGGTGCTGCTGGGTGACAAGTTTCCTGGTGCAGGACAAGGTGGTGTGCGATAAGCGGGCGAATCTGTGCCGCCCTTATATCGTACGGCTGGGAAGCACATCCCTTGCCTGGCACATGTCAGGAACCTCGTCGTCCAGAAATTTCTAAAGGAGCTACCGGGTTCTGGAAGGCCTGTTCTGAAGAATGGTCGAGGTACTGAAGTTCGCACTTCCGCCGTGTTCGCTACCCTTGCTTCGTCCCACCTGGCTGTGTCTTGCAGCGTAGATTCGGCTCCAGTTAAACGTCTTCATTTGTTGATGTGGGCAACACGCTGTGATAATTCTTCCTCACCAACTGCTACAGAGCGAATTGTGGGAGCAGGGCGCAATGCCATTCGCAGTTACGAGTGCACATGGCCTGACAAGCAGCGGTGCGGACTCGGGGCTTTTATTTCCCCCACTGTTCAACTATCGTTAAGCGGGTGTTGAGCCACCGAGGAGTGGAAGGAAGGTGAAAGAGCTCATGCACATCATTGCCAGTTTTGAATGACGCCAACAAAATGATCAGTGCGGACAGATGTCCTTGTCAGCACTGAGCACTTGTTGGTGATCTTAGTTCTGGAAACGATCGTTGGACACTCTGAAAAACATCAGGTCCTGCAACGCTAGCGACGGAGTGAGCGAGACCGAGCACAGTATGCGGACACGGAGCCTTTCTCTCCGTTGTTTACCTATCAAGACCGCGCAAGTTTCACAATTTATCGGTCTTCAGATTAGGCAGTGGTTCTGGTCCTATTGCTGTAGGTGCAAGGCTGCGCGATAAGCTATAAGGGTGCATCATTCTGAGGCACACTTGTCACGGGCATTGGTGTTGAAGCTTGTTGACGGTGGAAGCGGAGGGAGGAGGTAGGAAGAGGTTATTCCTTTAGACACCGATGTTACTGACACGTCCCTGCCTTGGAAGAGGTTGGCGCACGAATTATGAGGCGGAGGGAGGAAGATGTGGAAGCTGATCTTTCTAGTGCCCCTTCGACCAGAGGCTTGGGAAATTCAAGCGCTCCGCGATCTCTGCACATGATGTGCTTGGAGTGGTCTCAATTGTGCCTCCTAAATGATAGCCTCGCAATTAAGGCCCTTCAAAGATGTACAAACAGTTAATGGGGTAGGCACCCTCCCTGGATACCGCGGCTACAAAACTAAACTTCAGCATCTTCTTCCGCATACCACCCCCAAATAGAGTTGTAAAATGCAGGAAATGGAGGACCATTGCTGATTGATAAACTGGAGACATCTGTTGCGTCTGCGTTCACGTTCTTCAAATGATCAACGGGTGGAACTTACGCCCAGACGTCCAGACTAAGCAAGTAGAGGGCCCTATTTAGCTCGTAGCTGGCAGCAGGCGCCAGCAGTCGGACAGTGGCAGTAGCCTAATGGGTGACCATTCTGGCAATTCTTTATTTACCACATTATGGAGACAACACAATAGACATGCAAGGCAGGGCGCACACTTAAAAAAAGACCATGAGCACAGCGTAAGATCGCAGGTCGTGCAACGGACTGTTCTGCGTTTGTCTCAGACAATAGTTGTTTTTGTTTGTGTTCCGCGGACCCACGCGCAAATAGACATTCTGGGTATCTCACAAAAAATGGGACGTAGGCACCGAGCTTGGCTCGCCGACGAAATTAGAGGTGTTGATCATGCCAGCTAACGCCTGTCGTACTTATTCTGTGCGGACTTCAGCACAGCCGGCAGGAGTCATTACAGACTTGAACGCATGATCACGGCTTATTTCCAAAGGATATTGGGGATAGTTTGACTTTCTTCAAGCTGAATCAGGCATGGATCTCTGTTGTATGTTGTTCGAAGGCCCATTGCGTGAGAGTTCATCCGCGATTACGTTGTGTCTACTTTACATTCCTTCGCAATACAGAAATGGACCTCTTGAAAATTATTTTTAAAATGATCATTTCTTCCTGCACACTTTTTTTTCTCAAATTAACCAACCAGTTCATTTTTGCTCTGGTATTTGATTGTGAGGAAAGACTGTATAACAAGACACCAAGTTTCGTTGACAAAAATCCCATTATTCACCAATTTTTATCTCAACTGTCATCTTTATAGAATTTTTTCTGCATTGTCAATTTGTTTTGGGTAGTGGTGTGCCTTAACATTTTAATAGTGGCTGTAGGAAGTCATGTTTTATTATTATTTTGTGGTCCATTATGGTGCTGTGGACTTCCAGCCATTCAATCTTGGTCCTTTGGAACAGAAATTGTGGCTTTTAATAGTAGCATCTATCACGCTCATTTTAACAGTGGTGAGAAAGTCATATTTATAATTTTTTGCTGGTCATGTTGCTGTTGAGATACTGCAATAATATTCTCTTGTGGTCCTTTTTGGAACTAGAGAAATGTGGTCTTTTAGAAGTGGCATTTATCCATCACAATTTTATAACAGTGGCTGGAGAAGTCATTTTTATAATTTTTTGGGTCATGTGCTTTCTTGACAATGTACAGAATTACTACAGAGTCCTATTTCTAAAAATGTTGTTTCATAATAGACTGTTTTGTTCTTCACAATATGTCATAAAAGTGGTTCTTCGATGGGTCATGTTTTGAATTTTTGGGGGCTTTTGCTGTGACATGCAGCGTAATACTGACAGGTGATTCATTATTAACACACATTTTTGTATGGTTTCTTCTTACAAGACATTTTGTTCTTTCACAAATTTGTTCATAACGACGTCTGCTCAGCAATAGGTGTTAGATGGGGCTGTACAGCAATGTACAGGATATAGGTAGGACACTGTTAATGGACACCTATTGCAAATTGACTTGTTTTTGCAAGATCTTTTTAACATAGCTATGCAATCGCCCCTAAGAATAACTTGCTGGTACAAATTAGACTGGTAAAAATAAATTAGTGTTTCTGAATTGTACAAACGGGAGGTACAGGTAGACTAGAACCAGGATGTGAGGGTTAGTTCTGAGGACTATGTACATAATCTATGGAGCTACGGACAAGGACAAAGAACAGAAACAATTTCTCCAGCACGTTGAGTAAAATGAGAAAAAGGAATGACCAAGAAATATAGGGAACGCCTGGGTGTAACAGGAGCGTTACACTAACAAGTATTTCCAAGTGAATTGCCTCATATCTTGGTCCGCACTCTCATTCTTTCGCCAAGGACAGGATATAGTCTATGTTCACACGTGGAAACTAAAATGGTGGTGTAAGACTCCGTTTTCCAGAGCACTTTTTTCAATCCTGGGGTCAGTATGCAGGTTTGGTGGCTTCATGCTTTGGCCCAGGACAGAGTATAGTCTATGTCCGCAAGTGAGAAAACTGTATAGATGGTGGTGAATAAGGACTCCTGTTGTGTTTTCGGCACATATTTAAATCTGGGGTCATGAGACTATGTGCTCCAGCACGGAAACATGACACCGCTCATAAATGATAACCCATCGCTCTTATAGCTTCAGAGAATAGTGGCTCGCTGCCACAGGAACCTGGACGCACCGCCAACCTTTCACATAGCTCTCTTATTACCTCAGACAGAGTAATGCTCTGCACAGGTCCATGACATCGCCAAACTGTATACACAAAAGCTCTATAACTACAGAGAATAGTGCTCTGCACAGAGGCCTGACACCGCACTCAAACTGCTCTTATCAGCTCTATTACTACAGAGAAATCAGTGCTCGAGCACAGGAAGCCTGACAACGACCAAACTGTAACACATAGCTATATAGACTACAGAGAATAGTGCTCAGACGAGGAGATATCATGACATCGCACAATACTGTACAATAGCTCGTTACTTACAGAGTAACTAGTGCTCATGCACAGGAGCTGACACCGCCATATAAACGTGTACACATAGCTCTATATACAGAGAATAGTGCGTCAGCACAGGTGCATGTCACCGCACTAAAAATTGCTACACAATAGCTCTATACTGCCAAGTGAAGTTTGTATGCTACAGCACAGGAGTAGACACGCTCAACTGTACAATTAGCTCCTATACTACAGGAGAATAGTGCCTCAGCACTGAACACTGTCACCGAACACAAAATTGTACTATATAGCTTCTATATAAAGTGAAATGGTAGTCAGCACAGGAACCTGTCAACAGCCCAAACCGTACACATAGCTCTAGTACTACAAAGTTAGTGCTCAGTGCAAACCACCTGACACGGACCGCAAACTGTACACAATTTGCTCTATACATGCAGCAGGAGAATGTAGTGATCGCACAGGAGCTTGACACCGCCAAAAACTGTACCACTTTGCTCTGATACTACAGTGAATAGTGCACAGACAGGAGCATGACTCCGGCCAAACTGTAACATAGCTCTTTTACTACATGAGAATTAATTGTCAGCGCTGAAGCCCTGTCACGCCAAACTGTACACATAGCTCTATATTAACATGAGGAATAGTGCTCAGACAGGAACCTGGACTACCGCCAAACTGTACACATAGCTCTGTATACTACAGAGAATTTGTTGCTCGAGCTACAGGAGTGCTGACAAGCCGCATCAAAACTGTATACATTGATCTATAATACAGAGAATTGTGCTGCATCACAGTATGCCTGACACCCGCCAAACTGTATCACATAGGCTTTATACTACAGTGAATAGTGCTTAAGCTTCAGGAGCCTGCACCGCCAACAATGTACACTCTATAGCTCTATACTACAGAGAATAGTGCTCAGCAAGGTAGGCCTGAACACCGCACCAAATGTACCACATATGCTCTATTCTACAGAGCAATAGTGATCAGCACAGGGAACCTGACACCGCTCCCAACTCGCCTACTAATAGCTACTTATATTACATGGAGAATCGTGCTTCAGCACAGGAGGCCTGACCACCGCACAGAACTTGTATCGACATATGCTCTTATACTACAGAGAATAGTGCTCAGCCAGCAGAAGCTGTGAGACTACGCTCAATAACTGTCAACATAGCTCTATACTATCTAGAGATATGTGGCTTTTGCACAGAATGCCTGGACACCGACCAAACTGTACACTATAGCTATTCATACTGCAGAGAATAGTGTCAGCACAGGAGCGACACCCGCGCAAAATGTACACATAGCTCTATACTTACAGAGAATAGCTGCTCAGCAGGTTTGGGGACTCGCTTGCTGCGTTTCCAGGTCAGTGGTTATTCAATGTCCTGTGTCAAGTAAAATGTTTGGTTCAATATCATATGCCTCTTGGTCTACTTTTTTAATTGTGTGGGGTGATGCATGGTTTAAGGGTCATGCTGTGGTACTAAGAAGGGATAGTATTATGGTCAGTGACGTTTTTTCTGGTGACATTTGTATAACACTGTAAGTGTTGTGTCCATAAGTGTAGCAGGTATCAATTTGAACTTGGTGTGGGATGTTAAGTTCCAGCTTTCTCCGAGCATGTGCTTGGGTTGTCAAGATATGAAGGTGTTGTTGCTCTCCCTTAGGACCTTTAAGAGAGAATGGTCATCGCATCTTAATTGACTGCCCTTTCTCACTTCTGATAAACCTTATCGATTGGTGGGCACGACACTTAACTCGATATCGCCCGATGTCGATAGCCACGTAATCGTCAACTCTACTATAGGATCTCTAAACTGGAAATTAGTGATAGGTAAGTAGCAGGAGAAAATGTATGGCCACGCCATAATAACTACTTTATCTTCGGTATATTTTAGAGGTTCTGATAGTTTCTTTCAATAGACATTTAATCCTATTTATGTATTATGATGGATAGCGTGCCTCAGTATTTCTGCTAATACTTTGCTTATGAAGGCTGCTGACTTTATGTAGTAGCCCTAGAAATTCCATCTTATTAGAGGAAAATTGCAGATATTAAGCGGAGAGGGCTATTCAGTTTAGGTATAAACTTTTTTGAGCCCTGACGTTAACACATTGGATTTACCTCCAAATTATAATTGTAGACATAACTTTAAAGCTGTTGCATCCGGATATGGATGGCAGGTGATCACTATTGAAGATGAAATTAGTACAATCAATGTCAGACAATGTATTTATTTATTTCAGTTGATTTTACTGTATATTGCCAAGTATTATCACTTACTATTACTACTCTTATCCATTTTCATGAACAGGCAGATGATTGCTAGTATTTCGTGGCTCACCAATTAATAATATTGTTTTACAGAATAGTGGTCCTTCAAGTTACAATTGCATTGGGATACAATATTCTCAACATCCAATGGTCTTTGATCTTGAAACTGCACTCAACATACAATGTCACATACACTTGTAAAGGTATGGTGTCTCCCAGGGCTATCTTATCCATTGAGCACACTAGCAGCAGTTGCCCAGGGCCCCATGAGCCTTGGTATGGTGGGTATGGTGATAATATTTGTCCATGTATTTGTCTGTGTATAGTGCTGTTGTAGAAAAGAAATCCAGCAACAATGCACACAATCCAAAGGCAGGGATATGACTATAAAATCAACCTTTTTTATTTAATTCTTTAAAAAAATAAACAGCAGTAGCACATGTCCATATTACAAAGAAATCGCACTAATGTGTTTCGGCAGTGTATGCCTTATTCGTAGTGTATAGTGGTGTTATTTGGTAACTCTTTACCATGATATAGAAGTATCTTACATAGAAAATTTGCTATATGTACATATTTATATAAAATGTATTATTTTATATAAATATATCTTTAAAGACACTAGTAACAGCATTATGATGCATACACACAGCTAAATACGGAACATATGAATTATTTCTGCTATTTATAGTATATATGAAAATCTTAGGCTTTCAGTGCACATTTTTGATCAGAACTCTGGGGGCCCATCCACCAATGACAAGGTGGCCTCAGTTCAGATGGAGAACTACTACCGCAAAAAAGAGCCACTGTTTTGACAATGGTCTGGTAGAGGAACCTGGGCATGATTGGGTGTGCTTGAGGGTAGCTAGAGATGTTTCCTGATGTGGCATAATATGTGGGTGTGGTTAGAGGCGGGACCAGGTATGATGTTATATGCTTGGGCAGGGTCCACTGCACTTCTTTGCCCAAGGGCAACAGCCCTGGCTTCACTATTTAAATAGCACTAGCACTGTACTAGTTTAAAGGGGTTTTACCACAGAGTTAACTTGCCGTGAGAAGCTTGCTAATTAAATAATAAACAATTTCACCATTCATTATTTAAAATGCTGTACCATTTTTAGCTGCTGTCTTAGTGATCCATAGTGTACAGCTCGTCTCTAGGGGATGTGACCACTGTCGACAGCAACCTTAGTCCTTGCCGCACATTCTCAGGCAACCCCTCTTCTCTCAGGCAGCTACTGTCAGTCTATTCCCTGCCTAATAATTATACACACTCACTGCGGAGCGAGTGTTCAATCCCAACTGCTGTCATTCTCCTCCTGTCCTCTGTACCCCTTAGTAATTAGTCAAACAGTGCAAATAAATGATATTGAAGAAAAATAGATAAATCTCAATCAGGTATCTGCATTGAGAAAAAAAAATCCACATATTTGATTCCTGCAGGTATTTGAACTTAGAACACTTATGCTGAAAGGCAGACGTGTGAATCACTCAGCTACTTTGTAGCAACTCTCAGCTCTTTACATAAACAGACCTTTGTTTGACCAGAGTGAGCACACCGTGGGGAAAGGCATGGTGATGTCAAGCCTTCTGGGTCACATGATGTGCAATTCAAACAAATCATACACGCCTTCTTTTGAACACACTGAAAACTGAAGCAAGACCTACCAGACATGAAATGCCTTCATGATAAAACTTCTTTAATAGTATTTTGTTTTATTGTTGTGCACCTCTCTTGTCTCTGTCCCGTTTACTTGAGTATGCTGCTTCTGTACCCTTGTCTGTGTTTATACTCAGTTATGTGAAGGCTTCCATCGCCGCCATGTTTTCTGTTTTACTACTTCTGGACCCACACAGGAAGTAGTAAAACCGCCATATTGGTACACCCTAATGCATTGTTTGTACAATGCATTAGGCTGTATAAATGATCACGCCCCCTAGTTTTGTAATACCCTAGGGGGACTCCAGGTTAAAGTAAAAAAAAAAAATGTTTTAAAGGTATCAAAATACAGCTGTATGATTGGTTTTCCCACAAGTTATGATAAAGTCACTTATTTAGATAGATGTTCAATAACAATCTTATTTGTATCTAAAGTTCACTTTGAAAAACATTTTAATTAAACTTTTAGTTAGGTACAAAAAAATATGATTTTCGTTCATTGGGGCAGATTCTGCTTCCTCAAGGAACCTTAAGGGGGTCATGTATGAAAACTGTCTAGGTATAAGACTTTCTTTATTGTCCATAGCAACCAATCAGAGCTCCCCTTTAATTTTTTCAGAGCACTATATGAATTGAAAGGGGAACTCTGATTGGTTGCTATGGACAACAAAGAAAGTCTTAGATTTAGACACTTTTTATGCATGTGGCCCTAAGTCCTTTTTTCCCAATGGTCCATGCATAAGATGTACGGAATGTTTGTTGTAGTTTGTTCAACCAACGGTATGTTACGATGTTTCGGGCGAAACAGGGCCGTCTTAACAGCATTATAGGCACCTGGGCAGAGAGGTGCACTGGACCCCCAAGTCAAAACAACCACTCACAGGAATAAATGTATACATTAACTTATAACTTACAATACTGTCATATAGTATGGATGCCCCTTATTAAGTAAGTAGGTTATATTGTTGCCCATCATTAAATAGGTAGGCATATAGATCCCCATAATGTAGATATATAGGCTCACTGTATGTAAGTAAAATAGTCTCTGTAAAATAGTCTCTGTGGGTAGATAGGTATATTTGCCCCCTGTATATAGATATACAGCTCCCTGTAGGTAGGTATATAAGCCCCTTGTAGGTAAGAACATATGCCCCCTGTAGGTATGTGGGTATGGCCCTTGTACAGTCCCTTTTAGGTAGATATGACAACTGTAGGTATATAGCCTCCTGTAGGTAGATATGGCCCCTGTAGGTATACAGTCCTGTGTAGGTAGATAAAGACATTTCTCAGCAAATAATTCAGTTATTCAATTCTCCTGAGACCCATTACACACTACCGATCTTTGGCACAAGTGATTGACTAGAAGATCCAATCAATTGTCATGAACATTTTAAATGTGTATTAGTGAAGTGCATGCAGTGATTGGTGGTCTAGTAGCGCCTTTCTACAGCACAATTCATTACTACATGTCCTGTACTGCTCTGTACATACGGTATCTCATGATACAGTATTGTATATCTTTTAATGGGACAACACTGAAGATATGACACTTTGATACAATGTAAAGTAGTCAATGTACAGCTTGCATAACAGTCGACATTTGGTGTGCCCTCAAAATAACTCAACACACAGCCATCAATGTTTAAACCCCTGAAAACAAAAATGAGTACACCCTAAGTGTAAATGAACAAATTGTGGCCAATTTGCTAGTTTCCCTCCACAGTGTTATATGACTTGTTAGTGTTGCAAGGTCTCATCTGTGAATGAGGAGCAAATTTGGTTTATCACTCTCACACTCTCTGGTCACCGGAAGTTCAACATGGCACCTCATGGCAAAGAACTGTCTGAGGATCCGAAAAAAATAATTGTTGCTCTACATAAATATGGCCCAGGCTACAAGAAAATTGCCAACACCCTGAAACTGAGCTGCAGCATGGTGGCCAAGACCATACAGTGGTTTAACAAGACAGGTTCCACTCAGAGCAGGTGTCTCCATGGTCGAACAAAGCAGTTGAGAGCACGTGCTCAGTGTCATATCAAGGGATTGTCTTTTAAAAAAGACTTATGAGTGCTGCCAGTCCTCACTTTTGTTGCCAACAGTTTAGGAATTGATAGCTATGTGTTCAGTTATTTTGAGGGCACTCTAAATATACACTGTTATACAAGCTGTACACTACTATAGAGAATGTCAGATCTTCAGTTTTGTCCCATGAAAAGATATAATTGAATATATACAAAAATGTGACAGTGTACCTACTTTTGAGAAATACTGGTAATGTATGGATGGCAAGGCTAGCTCCAACTTTTGGGGGGTACATTGAGGAAGATGTATCAATAGTGTCTAACTCTTAGATGGGGTAAAGTTAGACTACACAGGCTTACAGTGTGCCACATTTATCTTAGTGTTGATTAATTTGGTGCATATTAGAACTGTCTAGTCTAACTTTACAGCATTTTAAAGTTGGCTTTATGCCACTGACTGCATCAAAATGTTTTGCATTTTTTGCCACATGGCGTCACACACTAAGCCACATGCCTTTTACATGAAGTCATGTTCCTTTTGTCAAGCAAGACACAGAAGCGTCTAGAAACTATCTAAAACACATACTAAATGGGTTGATGGCTGTGCTAGCACAGTTCTCTGTATTCATTTCTATGTGAGTTCCAAAAAAGTCAAGCGAAATGAATGGTGTACAAGCATGGCCATCACCCCATTCTCTCAAGTTGGCTCATAATGAGCTATAGACTGGTCTCAAACCTAAACTGGCAAGATCGAAAAACCCCTCCAAGGATAAGGGTATGTTCACATGGCTTATTTTGTAGCACATTTCACGGCGTACTGTGCTTAATACGCGGGGAAATGCGCCCCATAATTAAGGTAATCCATAGCTCTCATAGAGAACTATGGATTACGCCTCCTCTCCCCGCTCGTACAATACGATTGTAAGATAAGTGACATGTCAATTACTTGCGGCTATTACGCGCCGCGAGTAATGCATGCCAATCGGGCCAGCAGGCTGCCGGCCCCATGCACCTCGGGAGGATGAGCTGAACAGCGCGACGCCCAAATCACCCGGCGTACGCCGTGTGAACATACCCTATCAGGTAACGTTCAAGTAAGGAACCCATTCAACAGTCTTTATGCGGATGACCTAATATGGTTTATTGAAAGTGAATTAAATGTCTTGCAATCATCTTAAATTATTGTAGTTTTTGCTTTTTAGTCTTGGATAAAGTTTATTTTAACCCTATTAAAATGTAATCATTTATAAGTTTCTCGTTACATGTTTTTTATTACACATATCTCCTCCTTGCTCTATGAATTAGAAAATGAATTTTTGTAATCTTACACCTTCAGCATCAGCTTAACATTCAAGGACTACATGTCCTCAGGCATTATGCCAACAAATTGGCACACAACTGATGTACTGACAGTATTTAAAAGGAGAAAAAGAATCACAAGTAATAAGAATGATATTGGCTGTAGAGATCTATTTGTCTGCTTTTCATGGCATAAAGGCCTTTGAAGGGTTGGTAAAGCATACAACAATATACAGTAATAGCTCATAAGAATAAGCTGCTATGACCAGTTGTGCAATATAAAATAAAGTAATAAGAATGATCCTTTTGAAAGCTGTAATTATACAGGATATCGATCTACCTGAATTATCTGTCTGTCTATTTGTCTATCTATTTATTTATCCAGCTACTAGTCTATCATATGAAAGTCTATCCAACCTTGCAGGTTATGCTCAGATAATTCCTGCTTGTAATTACAGTATAAAAATAAAATACTGTATAAAGTAAATCTGAACTCTAACTTCACTTTAAATACACATTAAATTAATAAACTATCTGTACTATTGACAAATCTGTGTAAACATTTTAGCGTTGCTGACCTCTTATGTGGCAAATATGCTTTGGGCCTCCTCAGATATAAGGCCCAGGTGCTTATGTATATTTTACACTACCTTATTACAGCTTTGACTCTGTTATGTACATATGGGCTTTCCATAGACTTTTTTTTCTTTTAACTGCTTCTTTATGTCGCCTTAGATCCATTGTACACTACTAGTGTGGCTATCATTGTCAAATTTCAACTGTTTTACAAGCTGTTTACTGACTACTTTACATTGTATCAAAGTTTCATATGTCCATGCCAAAAGGGTTTTCTCATTGGTCTATTTCACAGAGTCTGCTGCTTTTCACAGCCAGCTTCAGCCTTCCACTTCCTGTTTAGACTGTGGGCAGGTATACAACAATGATTGGCATATCAGCTCTGCTATTCCTAGCTTAGCTTTTTAGGGGACATTGGTGATGGAGAGGTTTTAATAGCAGGTTAGAAGGCTACAGAGCTCTGAAGGGTTAAAGTTGGTCAGTAACTAAGATAAACAAGCTCCTGTGATGCTGATAAGAAACAGTAGGGAGCGATGTCACCATCCTGGCCAGAACTGGCCAGAAAAGATAGGTGGTTGGTAACCAGGGAAACCTTCTGTAAACAACTCTCTGACAGGAAGCAAAATCAGAACAGCAAAGTATTTAATAATAGTCTTTATTTACCTTTGCCTACATGTTTAAAGTTAATCAATGAGGTGGGAATATGCCTTTAATATTGGGGCTTCATGAAAATATTTCACATATTTACAGTGAAGAAAATAATTATTTGATTCCTTGCCGATTGTGTAAGTTTGCCCACTGACAAAGACATGAACAGTCTATAATTATAAGGGTAGGTTAATTTTAACATTGAAGGATAGAATATCCAAAATAAAATCCAGAAAATCACATTTTATAAATTATATAAATGTATTTGCATGTTGCCATGAGAAATAAGTAGTTGATCCCTCTGGCAAACAAGATTTAATCATTCAGACATTTTTTGTAGTTAATGATAAGGTTTGTGCACATCAGGAGGAATTTTTGTCTACTCCTTTTTGCTCATTAAGATTTTGAGGCTATTGCCTGGCAACTTGGAGCTTCAACTCCCTCCATAAGTTTTTCATGGGATAAAGGTCTGGAGACTGGTTAGGTCACTCCATGACCTTAATGTGATTCTTTTTGAGCCACTCTTTTGTTGCCTTGGCTGTATGTTTTGGGTCATTGTCTTGCTAGACATTGACCCATTTTTAATGTCCTGGCGGAGAAAAGTAGGTTGTCACTCAGGATTTTACGGTACATTGCTCCATCCATTGTCCCATTGATGCGGTGAAGTAGTCCTGCCCCCTTAGCAGAGAAACACCCCCAAAACATAATGTTTCCACCTCCATGTTTGACAGTGGGGATGGTGTTCTTTGGGTTATAGGCAGGATTTCTCTTCCTACCAAACACGGCGAGTTGAGTTAATGCCAAAGAACTCAGCTTTTGTCTCATCTGACCTTCTCCCAATCACTCACCGAATCATCCAGGTGTTCATTGGCAAACTTTAGATGGGCCTGCACATGTGCAGGGGAACCTGGCAGGCACTGCAGGATTTGAAGCCATTATGGCGTAATATGTTACCAATGGTTTTCTTGGTGACTGTGATCCCAGCTGTCTTGAGATCATTAACAAGTTACCCCCATGTAGTTTAAGGTTGATCTCTCTCACCTTCCTCATGATCAAGTACACCCCACAAGGTGAGATTTTGCATGGTGCCCCAGATCGATGTCGATAGTCATTTTGTATTTTTTCCATTTTCATATTATTGCACCAACAGTTGTTTCCTTCTCACCCAGCATCTTACTTATGGTTTTATAGCCCATTCCAGCTTTGTGCAGTTCTATGATCTTGTCCCTGACATCGTTAGAAAGCTTTTTGGTCTTGCCCATGTTGTAGAGGTTAGAGTCTGACTGATTAATTGAGTCTGTGGACAGGAGTCTTTTATAAAGGTGACTATCGAAGACAGCTGTCTTTAATGTAGGTAACAAGTTGATTAGTAATGTCTAACTGGTCTGTAGGAGCCAGAACTCTTAGGCTATGTTCACACAGCTTATTTCAGAACATATTTACATCGGATTGCCGATCGTAAATACGTTCTGAAATCAGTTGAAAATCAGTTGCAAATAAGTGCCACTAAGTGTGGCAGGTATTTGTAACTGATTTCCCGACGGATTCACCATCTCCAATCATTGAAGGTGGTGAATCCGTCCGTAAATAATTGACATGCACATTGTTTTTCCGTCCGGATTGCCGTCGTCAATCCGCGGCGGCAATCCGGCACGGAATATACGCGTCGTGTGAACGACGAGCCGTATTTTCTATTGAAATCAATTAGAAAAATAGGCTGTGACTTGTTTCTGACTGATTTGCCGACGGATTGACGATCGTCAATCCGTCGGCAAATACGCGGCGAAATAAGCCGTGTGAACGAGGCCTTAATGGTTGGTAGGGGATCAAATACTTATTTCTCCCAGCAAAGTGCAAATAAATTTATATAGTTTATACAATGTGATTTTCTGGATTTTAATTTTGATATTCTATCTCTCGATGTTAAAATTAACCTACACTCAAAAGTATAGACTGTTCATGTCTTTGTCAATGGGCAAACTTACACAATCAGCAAGGGATCAAATAATTATTTCCTTCACTGTATCTAATTCTCATATCCCTATAGATCACAGTATTTCTGTAGTGTTTAATGTGTACAACAAAGTGCTGCAAGCATACTATAGCAAAAAATACAGCATTGCTGATTTTTTTTGTTATTATCTTAAATCACATGATTTAGTTCTGCTGGGTTCTGTAGAAAGTTAGGTTTGTGCTAGAGAGTTTCCTTAATTACAAAGAGATTGATGAAAAATGCAGATACATCACTGGTTTTTATAGCTTTATCCTTGAACTGCAGATATATCAGATCTTTTATTTGTAGATAACTACATAAAAAGTGAAGTTTCCCTGCACCCAATGTAAATAATGTTTCTCATGCTCTATCATTTCTATCATTTCTATACCATGTAGTATTTATGGTCTCATAACCTCCACATATCAGTATTTTTTATTCTTCTAATAATGCACCATGAACACATAACATTAGACAGCAAACTACAGCTTTCAGACCTGGATACTTCTGATCTCTTAATTATTTTTGACATCTGCAGATGAATATTAAATGCAGCATAATTAACCATGATTTCATAAATGTATTTCCCTTTTAATTGGAAGTGGAAAATAGAAATTAAGATTATTTTAAGAAAAATATTAGTCATTTAGTATTACTGCTGAACATTCCCTAGATCCTGGCAAAATATGTAATCGTTATTTAATTGTCTGAGGGTGTTCTAGCAGTTATGAAGATATGAGGAATTTATTACCATCCTAAATTAGAGGAGTGTAGGAAGATACATGGGCTTGGTACTGCAGTACTTTGGTAGAAAGGCTGCATTTGTTAAAAGGAAATTACACCAGTAAATCACTATTTATTTGAGTCGCCAACTTAGAGGATGATCACTCAGTTTCTTTACTTCATAGCAAATGCATAAATAAGGTATGGCACAAAATGTCTGTTTAATAGCTGGATATTCTGGCTTTAGGAAAAATATACAACACAATTTATAGTAAATTATTTTAATTAAAAGCTCATTTCTTTTCCAGTCACAGCCACAGCCTTCCCTGCTTAGGAGTTGCTTGTGGACACGCACCAGTCATTTTGTAAAGGTAGGACCAGAGGAGTAACTAGCATTCACAGGGACTCATGGCAAAATGAGATGGGTCCCAGCACCTAATGAAAGGAAACAAAAAAGAAGCAATAATTAGAGGTATAAATAATATTGCCATATACCAGAGAACCCTCATAGCAGTGCTAGACAGCAGAAAGCATCCAACTGGCTATTTACTGCAGTAAGGTATAATGCTATTTAATTTGAATGGGTCCCTGAAGCTGTTATGGCTACAGTTATGCCCATGGGTAGGTCCTGCACCTTCATAAATATTTGTGACTGCTAAGTTACTTTCTCTCATGGACTTTCCCAGCTACCCTTGTTTTTAAGCATATCATATGTCTATTGCCCAAAACTCAATGCAGTGTGGTTCACACAGTCTAGTCTGTAGTCTTTGTTCATATAAAAGGCATTATGTTTAAAGACCATGGCTAGCCTTAGCTATTTGCAACCTGTGTGGTGACACAGGGTGTTATACGCCAGATTGCAAGTGGGGGCAACAGTGGGCTGGTGCAACTTGTTATTTGCACCCCCGCTTTCCTGCAGCATCCATTGTCACTAAACCCCCCTGGACTTTTTTTGTAACTGTTAGTGGGGCCCTCGGGCGTGCATACTGTTAAAAACTAAGGTGGAGCAGAAAGCCATCAGGGCTTTCCTCTGAAGTTTTTTTGTAGACCACAGGTGTAGATTTGGAAAAAAAACTGCCATGTCTCAAACTGTGGCAAAATCCACTGCGACAAGTTAAAAATCTGCAACAGAAAACAAAAGGTATCGCCTGGTATTTCTACATGGATTCCGCAAGACTTTTTTCCAATGGAAAAATCCATTGTATGAACATACCCTTAGCATGCCATATTTCATGCGCCTAATAAAATGCGCCTGATGAATTAACCTGCTCTGTAGCGGGTCATAAATCAGGTGCATTCTAGCGGTTGGGGCGACAGTTTGGGATAAGGGTGTACAATTTGAAAGTGGTATACCTGTTCCAACGTAAGCGCTCAAAATCCCCATAAAAAACTACAAAATAGGTTTTTTAGGGTTTCTGTGCCCCATACCCCCCTAAATGGGGGCACATTAAAAAATGCTGCAGCGCTATGTAATTTGCCACGGGATGGTGTACGGAGTTTTAAAAAAATGTAGAACGGGGCTGAAATTTTGAATTGGACGAAAAAGACGCAAATATTTTTGTGCAACCCGTCAAAAACATTTCCCTTACTGCCATACCCATTTATTGCCCCTTTTAAATGTTCTCGGTTTCAGTGGGGGGGGCGTTGCTAGGTCCCAAAACACCGGGGCTGGGGCCCTTTAAAGTTTTTTTTGGTAGGGCTGGGGCACAGGGAATTTTTTGCGTCCATTGTGAACTGGGGATTATATTTACAGAGAAAACCCTTTGTATGTAGGCTCAGGAGAAATATAAGTGTTTACACTGCGTTACATTTAGTGACTACAGGAGACTCTCTGAAGAGTTTTCTTTTTCTCTTTTTCTCTCCATCTGTCCAACGCCTTAGATGTTCTACCGTCACAACTCTTCACAAAAAAAAGTACAAAACAAAAACTCTTAGACCCCTTTTATCAGCATTTCTCTACAATTTACATCTCAAAAAAAACCCCCATCTATAGGCCCCAAAGGTAAAAAATTTACCCCCCTTGTTAAATTTTTTGGCCCCTATAGCCGGAGTACCCATTTAGCCGGGTTGTACCCCCTCTACCCAGGTTATTACCCCTCAACCGGGTTACGCCCCGTACTAGTTACCCCCCTTTGGGCATAATACCCCCCGTAGCCATAAAAATCCCCTCCTTGAAGTCATTATTACCCCCTGTACCCAGGTTACTCCCCCCCAAGCCATAATATCCCCCTGTAGCCATTATATCCCCCCTGTACCCATGATATCCCCCCATTACCCACATATGCCCCCCCTGTAGGCCATGACATCCCCCTTACCCGTGACATCCCCCCCCTGTACCAGGGACTCCCGCTTTTTCATATAGCCCCCCGTAGCCAGTGACATGCCCCTTAGCCATAAATGCCCCCGAGCCAGTGACATCCCTCTTTACCATAACCCCCCCAAACCAGGTCTTGCCTCCGACCATGCCTTGCCTCCTGTACCATTAGCCCACTTTAGCCATGTTTTGGGGCCCCTGTACCATTTTCCCCCCCGTAGCCAGTGTCTTGCCTCCGTAGCCAGTGCCCTTCCTCCTTAGCCATTATGCCCTTTTGTACCATGTCTTTGCCCTGTAGCCTTAAGGCCCCCGTAGCCAGTGTTTTCCTCCTGTACCATTATGCCACCTTTTGCCATGTCTTCCTCCTTCCATTATGCCCCTTGTACCATGTCTTCCCCTGTAGCCATTATGCCCCCTTACCATGTCTTCCCCCCGTACCTTATGCCCCCGTACTATGTTTTTGTCCCTTACCATTATGCCCCGTTTTGCGAGTGTTTTGCCCCTGTAGCCATTATGCCCCCTTGTAGCCTTTAGCCCCCTTTACCCATGTTTTCCCCCCTTGTAGCCTGTTTTGCCCCCCTTGTAGCCTTTGATGCCCCCCTTGTAGCCAGTTCTTCCCCCCTTTACCATGTCTTGCCCTGCCCCCCTTGTAACCATGTCTTGCCCCCTTGTAGCCGTTCTTGCCCTGCCCCCCTTGTACCCAGTTTTTGCCCTCCCCCCCCTTGTAGCCAGTTTTTTGCCCCCTTTCCCCTAATAAAATAAAAAAAAAAAAAACCTACTTACCTAATGAGGCCCGGGCCGCGCGTCCTGGCCCTGCACTTGAGAGGGTATAAGCAGCGTGATGCATCACGCTGCTACGCCGTCTCGCGGGCCCGGGATCCCCCTGCCGATACTGCACTTAAGGATCCCAGCCGCAGGGGGTTGAAAGCGGCGCGTCACCCCCTTGCGACGCTAAAATGTATTACGGCGCTGGGTGACACCGTACATACAGGGGGAACAGGACAGGGAAAATCCTCCCGCCTCCTCCCCACTCTGACTGCGCGGCTGCTGTGAAACGGGCCGCGCAGTCAAGACATCGGCGGGGGCCCCCCCGCACACAGGGGCGCTCCCGGCCCAAGGGGAGCGGCTGGGGGACCCGAGACTCGGGGGACAGGCGATTCATTCGGGGCTCGGCCCCGAATGAAACTGCCAGCACGCCCCTGGGTTCGTGTCTCTTTTTTGTCCTTTTTTTTTCCTTTTTGTTCTTTTTAAAGTTGATGGGTTTAAGGGGCAATAAATGACACAAAGGGGGCACTGAACAGAAGGCCACTGAAGGGCTAGTGAGTGTTTATTGGGCGGAAAAGGACGACTAAACAGAATGACACTACAGGAGTCATAAATGGCAGGCTGGCATATTCACTTAATTTGTAGGGCCCATTTGATATTTGTTGCCTGTATACTTTTTTCTTTTCTATTTATTTTTTTTCTGCCCATTTCCTCTTTAGTGACTGTCTGGGACAAAAGGCACTAAAAGGGCAGTAAAAGGCACCATTGGGGCACTTCACAACACTGCACTAGAAGGGCATTAAATGACAATAAGGCACAGATTTTGATGCCTCCATAATGCACGTTTTCCGTTTTTTGTCTTTCTAGGCCTCATTCATGTTACATTATTGTCATATACAAGGTTGACTCAAGTCAGGCCATAGTTTATTGTTGGTGGTGCTTGCTGATGAACAAATCCTACCAAGTGGACAGAATTTTTATTAAATTTTTAGAATATGAAAAACTTCCAGCCCAATCTTGCCAAAAGGAAAGGCAGTAAAAAAAACCAAAACAAAAAATGAAAACCAAATGGGATTTTTAAATCTAAAAAATGGGGTGAGGGTATCAAAGAAGAATTTTGTACAAGGTACCATGTAGCTTTTACAACTTGATTAAGTAAGTGCATGGCTTCAGAGAAGAGTGAATTCATAAGGAAGGTGTAAGACTTCTTGTGCACCAAAAATTGTTAAAAAATTTTGGAAAAATTATTAGTGCCAACTGTCAACTAATAGATGGTGTAAAATTTGACAGCAGGGTCTAAATATGTACCACATTTATAAAACATCATGAGCGACTGTGATAAATATAGTGCATTCTTAAACTATTTAGTCTAGGGTAACACTGTCTAAATATTTTGACTTCCTTCTGTTAACCCAAAAGTGCTAAAACAGCTCTTGGTCTTCACCATATGGGGTTTGGGTGTACTGTTTCAGGTTGTGGGCGTGTCTTTTAACTGATAACAATTTAAACAGGTGTCTTTCTAAGGTAATGAGGAAGGCAGAGGGGCCTCTTAAAGAAAAGTTACAGGGCTTTAAACCAGAAACCTTCTTGTTTGCAGGTACCAATACTTATTTTTTCCCCAAAAAATTTGCAAAAAAAATCTTTTCCAAAACAAAAAAATGTGATTTTTGGGATTTGTTTTCTCATTTTGTCTCTCATAGTTGAGGTCTACTTATGATGTCAATTACAGGCCTCTCATCTTTTTAAGTGAGAGAATTTGCTCAGTTAGTGGCTGACTAAATATTTT
Source organism: Phyllomedusa bahiana (assembly GCA_025379985.1). Classification (NCBI taxonomy): domain Eukaryota; kingdom Metazoa; phylum Chordata; class Amphibia; order Anura; family Hylidae; genus Phyllomedusa; species Phyllomedusa bahiana. The sequence goes on along the minus strand of JAODAL010004019.1, from coordinate 106,181 downwards.
TTCACCCTGGTATGTCACTGTTTCTTCCTTCCTTTGTTTTTTACAGGGATAATCAATATTGATATGCACTCTGTACTATTGCTTGAACTTTTTAATGTTTTTTTGTACTTTATCTTTTGGATTAATTTTTCTATGTGTTTGCTGCTTTTAACGAATTTCTTAATATCAATAAAAGTATTAACAGAATGGGTCTTGCTTCTACGAACTACTTCCATCAGGACCTGAAATACCTGCTATTTTATTACTCTTTGTGCATCCTTTGGTCTTACAAAGGTCCCTGATAGCAGAGCAGTAGTGGAATATCTGATTTCAGAAAGCTTTCAGCAGTATTGTACATGATTACCTTCAACATTAAACCCATGTGCCTTTAAGGTGGGAAGGTGTACCAATGTGTATTTGTGCAAGTTTATAGTAAAAATAACATCTACAGATAAGAAGGGATTTATACATTATAGTATTTCTATATTTGTCTGTTATTGTGTCATTGAATAGTTAGGAAGGTGTTAAATAGTTTTGGAGCTCAGAGAGCAGACATAGACGGTGCAGGTGGGCTGACAGCCAATCACTGTTCAGACAGTGGGAGGATCCCTAGGCTTAAAAAGTTCGAAGGAAAAGGCTTCCAGCTTCTAGACAGTTCTGGGTTCAGTCACGAGTTGTGTGTTCTAACAGTTAGAAGTTGTGTTCCAGCAAACAAAAAGGGAATCCCTACCTATCAGACGGCGATAAATAGGGCAGTCCGGGGCAGATGTCCTACTGAAGAGAAACCAGACAGAGAATACCAGAATAAGCAACACAGAAAGTAGAGAGTACAGGGAACTGCTAAGTGAGAGTGAGAGTCCCTAGTAAGGGCAGAGCTGAGAGTGTCCTTTATCACCAGATACCAGCACCCTGGATAGCTGGATTGGGACGGGTTATCACAAGATGCCAGTGCCTTACACAACTGGAATGGGATAGAACTGAGGAAGAAATTGTCTAGGGAACAACTTGAAGAAAGGTGTATTATATTTTTATATAGTGGCCTGTGTTTTGCTGAAAGAAAGTGTAAGATCCACAAGAATTCTTGTTGTGAGTAAAAGTCTGAAGATTTCCTGGAACAAGTGTTGTCTGTTTTATTCAAATGCCAGCGCAACACATAACCACTACTACTTATTCCTACATCTGGGTACACTACACCCCCCATCCATGTAAACCACCCGCACTTTACACCCATCTTTGCATAGTTGGCAGGTTTGTGGAGTGGACAAAACACAGACACTGCATGGCGGGAGAGGGAGACTCCACCTGCAGGTGTGCCACTGAAGAAAGGTGCTGGAGTCACTGTGGGCACCATGCAAAAGTAGTTAAGAGGCTATTATTGGAGGCAATGGTGAAGTAGATGTGTCTGCGGAGCGGCACTGTGAGTAACCCTACCATATGTGGCTGGACTGAAAGCTATGGAAAACTGGGAGAAATAGTAGACCAAAGGCTAGAAGGCAGAGAAAGCCCTGGTGAAGATGCAAGCATCTGTGCAGAATGGACAGTATGTGAAAGGGCTAGTGAATGGTGAAGCAAGATAGCGAAGCCGCATGGCAGTGGTGGAGAAGAAGGGAGTGGCCAGAAGAAAAAGCCCCAAAAGTTGAGAGAGGTAGATCCGCCCCTGGTAGGTGCTAAAGACAAATGTAAGACATCAGAAGTGAGAGCAGCAGACAGTGTGCTAAGCATGACTGAGGAACAGTACATCCCATCTAGAGATTTGTAGAATCTGAGATGTCCTCAGTCGGGTGATGAGGAGGTGGAGAAGGAACCAGAACTTTCCTTCCTGAGAGCATGCCCATTGGCACCGGATGAAAAAACAGTAACAAAGTTGGCTGATTGGGCAACTTCTGAATCTATGTCTCTGCGCAGACCCGAGATGCGTCCCATGACCTCGGAACATAAAAAGATATTGGAAAACCACGTGTACCAGTACATGAACTGTCGGTGTTGCAAAGAACCCTAGGCTTTCACAGTTGTAAGCAAAAGGATATCAGATTTTAGAAACACAGAAAGGAAAGAGAGATGAAGCACATTGATAGCGATGGGCAGTACAGGAACTGCTGAGTGAGAGTGAAAGAACCCAGGTATCTCTGGTTACTGTCCTGCTCTCCCTTCTTGTTTAGACAGATAGCGGGGAGTGATGTCACCATGGTCAGAGGAAGCAGAGACTTTGGGGAACATTTATGAAAATTGTCTAGGTCTAAGACGTTTTTTGTTGCCCATAGCAACCAATCAGAGCCCCCCTTTCATTTTTTCCAACAAGTATGTGAAAGTGGAGCTCTGATTGGCTGCTATAGGCAACAAAGAAAGTCTTAGACCTAGACAGTTTTCATACATATGGCTCTTTATCTGTAACAAGATTAGTTTGTTTACAGAGAAGCAACTGCTTTCACTCATCACAGCACTTGTAGTTTTGTTTACACAGATTAAATCTCCTGCACTCATGTCTTTGTAATGCTGAAACAACAGGGGATGCCTGAAAACAAAAGTCTCAGCACATGGAGAATACACAGCAACACATATCTCCAATAAATGGGTTGTTCAAGAAACAAAAAAAGAAAAAAAAAATCTAACAGTTTGCCTGAATCTTCATTCATCTCCATGTGATGTGTTCTTTACTAATTTGTGCTTTTCCTGTGCTGTGTTCAGCCCACTTTCACTGTAGCTGAACAGTAGTATATTCTGTTTGAAATCTGTTTCCTTTCCCCTTTAAAACTACAAGCCCAAGGATACTTTGCTGTGCTTTGTCTATATTTCTTCCTCCCAAACTTAGGGCGACATGTATGAACGCGGCTGCGCCAGAAGTCTGGCGTCTTTTCAGCCCAAGATCTAGCGCTGCCCCGTTCACAATAGTTTAAAACCTCCTGTACACCAATATAAGGCGTATTACATAGTGCCCGCGGCACTTTGTACTGCGTCAGATTTAAGGGGGCAAGCGGGAGGCGGGACGCACTAGAACCGTACGAAACTATAGATTTATAGCTTTGTTCCGGCAATTCCAGGAGCATTACTGCTGGAACAGGTAAACCACTTTCAAAGTTGTTTACCTGAGTCAGAATTGACGTTTATGTGCTAGAATGCACCTGATTTATGACCCGCAGTAGAGTGGCTACATAAATCAGACGCATTCTATACTAATATTATGCGCACAAAAATTGGTGTTTAAAATCATACATGTTGCCTTTAATCTTAGTGAGTGCCCCGTTTCCTTTCTCATGTTGAAAGCATTGGGAGGCAGTACCAAAGATGGTAGCTTTAAAAGCTGAAATACAGAGTACTGAGCTTCCTGTCATGTAGAGTAGCAGAAAGTTGACAGAAAATGGAAAATATTTAACAAAAGTGCTTAAAAGGGTTATCTGGGAAAAGAAGAAAACTAAATACATAAACCATATGTCATAATGAAAAAAATCCTAAATACCTTTATTTAGAAAAGTTTGCTCATTTTGTCCAGGGTATAATCACTATAGAAGAACAATATGGCCGCTGAGCTCCTTCCTCAGCAGAAACCTGTCCTATAGGAACTAGGATTGGCTCTGTGAGTTACTTCCTGGTTAGGCTGACTGACATCACTGGGCATGGGCTGTGCTCAGTCAGTCTGAGAGACTTGTGGTATCAGAGTAGAAAGGAGACTGAGAGCTGTACACACACACACACACACACACACACACACACACAATATATATATATATATATATATATATATATATATATATATATATATATATATATATATAGTGTGGATATAGTTTATAGAATTTATAGCTCAGATAGGAGAAAGTGGCTGTTGTGGGAATTGAAGTTTGCATAGAGCGCGCCTAGCAACTGTAGCTCCGTCCACTAGCCCAGTGAGGAGAAAGATCCAACATGGCCATAATATGCAATATAACAGAGTTTGGAAGTCATTCACTCACTGGATTGTGATGGATAGTTACTGCTAATCTTTAGTATTGCTGCACTTTATGTTCTTTTTTTCGATTTCTCGCACAACCCCTTTAACTTTGGGACAGGTATTATTTAGAACATTTTTCTTCCACTGTACAACCCCTGTAAGTCAATACACATAACATGTATAGCTGTGGGAAAACGTGTGCCCTGCTGGGTGCCTAATGGTTCATGGAGCAACTATGTGCAAAAATGATATGGGGAATTGTGGCTGGCAATTCCGGGGGAACAGTAGCTGGCAATTAAAAAGGAGGAGTGGCTAGCTATTAGAAGGTTGACTGTGGCAGCCAATGATAGGGTTAATGTTGCCAGTAATTATAGGAAAAAATGCGACTTCACATCTATACGGACACCTGCAGCTAGAGACCTTTGGATCTGTATGAAATTTAATTCCACCCTCTAAAAAAAAGTACAAAAATGCATCCTTTTTTACTGGTGCGTTTCAAAAAGAATACCTAGGCTTTAGAGGCCTTTTCCACTGGCCAACGATCACCTGAACTATCTTTTGCATGAATATTTGTTAGGCAGTGTAAGCATGCCCCACAATTAAACAGCAAGCAATAAAAAGATGAACGATGTGTTCTCCATTAACTGCATCTTTTTACGGGGATAAAAATGGTTGCATGTGGACAGTGCATACGCTAATGACATATTTCACAATGGCATTGGAGTATGGAGTAGCAACAACAAATGCTATTAGGGTCTGTTCATATGGCGTATTGCGGCGCGTACTGTGCATGCCACAATACACTGAGCTAGCGTTAACCTTTAAAGCGCAGAGAGAGAGGAGGTCCGGTCCCTTAACTTCTATTATCCCCAGTGCGTAAACACCGAAAGGAAGTGACATGTCACTCTTTCACCCAGCATTCAATGCATGTCGGGGAAGACCTAGGTAATTACCATAATTTTGGGGGCGCATTTCATGCATATTTCAGTGCAATTACGCGCTGAAATATGCCCCGCAATCACTTTGTGTGAACATGCCCTTATTTTCTTCATTTATATAATATCAACATATTCAAACAGTGCTGTACAGACATCGTCACTAACCACATCAGTCCCTGTCCCCATGTGGACTCACTCTAAATTCTAAATTAATCTATTGGTTTTCATCTGAGGAAACCTACACAAGCATGGAGAGAACATAGAAACTCCATACACGTTATCTTTGTTCAGATTTGAACCTAGGACCCCAGCACTGCAAGGCGCTAAGCACTTGGCCATTGTGCTACGTGTCTGTATTTTTTTTTTTTAGATAAGACCAAACTGTCCTAGAAGACTGTGAATCAATAATTAGCATTTCTAGCCACACTGTTTTCTTTAAATTTCATGGAATTTGGAATTTCTTATTCGTGAGAGTAGGCTACCGGGTTTCAACATTTTGTAAATTGGCAGGAGCATTCTTTTGGGTTCTTGTGTTCTATATACTGAGTAAGAAATTTTAATCTTGTCAAGCTTTGTGGTAGAATAGAAAAAAGAACATCTCTGAATAAAGTTTATTATTACATCTTACTTTTTATTCCTAACCCTTTACAGCCATTAACTGTAATCCTACACAGTGACAATGAACCTGATTGAAAGGTGAGACATTTTTTTCATAGCTTGTTGGCCTTTGACATTCACAAGCCGAGCAGTGCTGGATTTAGTCTTCTTAAAGAGGTTGTCTCACAATGTTTTTACAGAGCGGCTTTAGTCAGGTTGTGGGTGGTTTTATAGCAGTGATTGGCATTTCAGCTCTGCTATCCTTAGCGATTCCTGTTACAGTGACATGACTGCAGGAAGTTTGTTATCTGTTAGGTACAGAGCAGTAGAGCTCTAAGGATTAAAACTTGTCAATAATATAGGGAAACAAGCGCCTGTGCTAGAGATAACACTTAGCAAGGAGTGACTCATCATGGTCAGACAATGGCAGCTTGGAGCAATGAGACAACAGAGAACAGAGAGAGGTGGTTGATAATCAAGAGAAACTTGTGTACACTAGCAGTAGATAAAATCTTCTTTATCTTCTGACCAAAGCAAAATCAAAACCTCAATGTATTTTGTAATACTCTTCATGCACCTTTCCCTACATGTCAAAAGCTAATCATTGTGGTGAGAAAACCCCTTGAAAAAATTTCAAAAAGTCACATTGTTGGGAGCATCAGAGGCAGCAGCATTGCCTTCTCTCCCCATTGTAAACACAGAGCTTTTCTGTAAAGCCATGTTATGGAGAAGAAACCCGGACCAATGTGATAAGGTGTCTTAAAACTTGTTTATATCAGTTTAAATAATAAAGTGCAATTTCCAGATTTCCGTATTGTGTAACTCTTTCATTGAATAACTTTACTTTGGCAGATTCAATTTTTTAAGTTTTAAGGCTATGTATTATTTGATGTGTCTTCAATGGACATTAACACATAAATTCAATTCTTACCATTTCAAATGCAACCAAGATAACAAAATATCTAACCTAATTTAAAGATAACATCAGCATATAAGGTAAAAATAATTGAAATGGACATATTGAACTTTTGATTTTTTTAGTATTTTCATCATAATATTAAGACTGTCAAAACCTTTACACCATGAAAATGTTAGCTACCTGGTTATGATATTAACATGCCAGGCAAGTTTTTTAATCATAGATATTCATTCCTAATTCATAACATATTATAAATGTGTTGTTGGTGGGAGTCTGACCGAGCATGTGTTGACAACTTCCACAAAAAGAGATGGGGACTAAAAACATCCCTGTTCTTAGAAGGTCCCAGTTAGTGTTGGACTTTGATTTCTCTGGTTTACTCACCTATACAGAACATGTTCCGGTCTACTGAATTCCAACTACATTTTTGCTGTTACAATTGCAGATATAGGATATGTAATTAATATGGTATCATACATGTGAATTCAGCCATAATAAATAGACCATATTACCAAATGGTCTCTTCAAAGTCACCTTAAATGGTGCTGTCCTGTGATAAACTTTTAAGCCATATTATTGTGTCAGGAGATTCTCTGGTAGTCTAATGGTCCATTCTGACCCTGACCCCAGTTATCAGACAGCACTGCTTATCTATGTCTTACTCTATTGACATGCCATAAATATCTATGGTGTTGATACTCCGTAGATGTGGTTGTGCTTATGTGTTCAGAGTACAATTAAGGGAATATTAGGCGTAGACATAATTAGCACTTCTTAATTAGAAACTAGATCTCGTTCTAGTATACTCATTCTTAAATTTTGCTCTGATGTCCAAAACTGCAGCTCCAGGCCTGGTTCACTGTTATTTTACATAAGTCCATGGAAATGAGATTAGGTTTCAGAGATCCAATTGTAGCAGTCAACCAGAATTTCTTTTACATGCAGTATTTTCTAGATTTTAATCATATGAATGTGTCACTTTAAATGCTTTTGATGTGACACAAATGTTGCTTTTTGCTTTACAAAAGTCGAGTACCATCAGTTGTGAAGCAATACATATTTCAAGATCATAATTAGTATGTGGTATAAAAATATGAGTACATTAAAATGTAGGATCCTTATCGCATAGACAGGTTAAATCTTGTATCTGTTAGAAAAAGGACTGCCATTTCCAGTCTAGCCTACATATGAATTCAATAATATTTCCATTGTGAGCATCTGTTTAGGTGACCTGGACAGCACTGAACTTGGTTTACCTGGTTCTTTTTTTTTAATGTTCCTGTACAGTTACATACAATATATAATGATGAAGGTTAAAATAGGTCACAGGCAGTATTTATCTAGAACAGAAGCTCTGCATGAAAGTAAGCACATGATCTAACCCTTGCCAGGGCTGAATGTAGATTGTCCTAATCACACGGCACACGAAGCTCCATGAATTATTGTATACGGTCAAAGAATTATCCTGATTCTGTAATTATGACACATATCTGACAAAATAGGACAAGAAAAAAGGTTCACAAGATGTAAACATGATTTCCCCCTAACAACCGACATAGCAGCAACTTTTAGTGAAATCTCCTGTCACTCAATTGTCTGCCTTGTATTTTTTCCTTCCAACAGATATATACTCTTAACAGATGTATACTTTCAAAGGAAGGTCGTGATTTATGTTATTGTATAAACACTCTTTGACTCTGATTATAAAAATATATCAAATGGTATAAAATAAAGTGCAGAGGACCATGCTAACCATAAAATAAAATAACGTGCAGAGGACCATGCTCATCAATCCACTGTAAAAACAAAACAAAACTGGTGTACATCCCTTGCACCCCTTTTTTAAAGTGTGGTTTAGACATATTTGCACCTTGCCTCCTGCTTTACAAGGGAATGAGGTTTGACAAAACGGGGGAATGGCCTGTTATGCAGCATTGTGCATCAAAAAATGCATCTAACACATTGGTGCAAATATTGATGTAACAGAAACCATCCTAGAGGTGGTCTGTAGTTATTGAACAACAAGGCAGATCTTCTTATCCTAATACTTAGACACAGTAAACTTAGGTAGTTTAAGAATGTGCTGGATTTATTACTGTAATTTATGCTGTCTGATAAATTTGGCACACCTTTAGACTTGTCTAACTTTTAATAATATTTGGCAAAGGTTTTATGAATTTGGCTGCAATTTAGCCACATCCCTTTGTCAGATAAGTCACAACAGGTGTCCATGACACATGATAAATGCCTAAAAGAAAATGCGCTAAGTTGCACCAAATTTCAGTGCATTTTATGGTAGATTCCCATACAAAAACTTTAGACAGTGCCCTTGTGTCTAAAGTTGCACCAAATTCATCACACAGCATTATCCAACCTGGCCCATTTTTTTTGACTTCCTAGTCTACGTTTACACTGTTTAACTACTATTAGGACCCTTCATGCTGCTAAAACAGCTCCTACCCATTGAGACATGGACTCCACAAAACCTCTGAAGGAGTCTAGTGAGCTCTAACACCAAGAACTTAGCACCAGATCTTTTAAATGCTGTAAGTTAGAAGATGAGATCTCTGTGGATCAACTGCTTTTTCCAGTGCATCTCACAAATACTTGATATGGTTAACATTTAGGAAGTTTGAAGACCAAGTTGGCACCACATTCTTCCACAGTGTACCTGTACATTTTTTACCAGTGAACTCTATGAACAGACTGAGCAAAATGACTCGTCTATCACCAGATATGTGTCCCATAGATTTCCCTCTTCCTCTGTTGGTGCAACCACATCATTGTAAGTGTCATAGAATAAGCTATGTGCAGTTCAAATTTCATTGTAATCTACCAACTAGTTTAAAAGTTATACACCATTTTCGGGAGTGAGCGAGACACACAGTATATGCCACTCTTTGACAGATGTGATAATCAATGTGACTCACCTAACCTATCAAGTTTTAGTGTTATGACTGATCTATATATATTAAAATTGGATATATTATAGAGCAACACAAAAGTTGTGGGTTTTTGCATTGCTGTGTGTCCATTTATTTTTAATAAATGCAGATATTAGAACGTTTTGCTTTCTCAACTGTTTAGTAGGTTCTACTGTCAAAATTATGTTTTGTTTGACCTCTCTAATTATGAGGATTATTGCACTGAAGAGGAAATAAAGCTGAATGATTCACAGCAGGTATTGGCTTATTTTTTTACATTTTGTGCTTTTCATCAGCCAGGCTTTATTCAATTTAACGTCAAGGTCTCTAGAGACAAGAGTGTAAGCATGTGCTATTATACCCTTAACTGAGAATAAGTAATACTATTGATTTACTGTAAAAATGTCACTTACTGATACAGCTTATGTTAATAAAATATGATTAACCAATCCTTTCCCCTGGTTTGTTGTCAAATCAATGAATCCAGGATTTCAAGTATATTTATAAATCTTGCTTCAAATCTTGCTATAATAATGAATTTAAAGAAAAAATAAATAAACATAGATAGAGAGATAGATTTATGTTTTTCTATCTATCCATCCATCTTTCTATATTTTTTTTTTTTTTTAAATTGTGGGCAATTTATTATAAAAGGATAAAACATGCATAACAAGCCCTTTTACGCTTAATTACATTAAAAGGGGTTGTCTCGCCATGCTGTTTCACAGAACCATGAGCAACCTTAGACTCACACTTCCTGGTTAGGCTGTGGATGGGTTACAGCAGTGTTTTGGCATATAACCCTTTTTCTATTCCTACCCTGGCCTGATACAGTGATAAATGCGGGGGTTTTTATAAATGTTATGCACAGGGCCTTTAAAGCCAAAAAGGGGAAAGGGGGAAAAAAAAAAAAATTTTATTGCCAGATACCTCTCCGGAGCCCACCGATTTTGCACGAAGACACCCCCGTCGTGGGGGTACATAAAAAAAGCAGCAAAAAATTTTCCCCCAAAAAAAATTTGGCTTTGAAAAAAAACATTTTAAAACCCCTTTTCTTTTATTTAAAAATTACTTTAAAACCCACAGCATGCAAAAACACTAAACGTTTTTTAGGCGGGCCCTTTAAATTCTTTAACTTCTAAAGATTTTAAAAAACTTTTTTTAAATTTTAAAATTTAAACAAGTCCCGTGCTGCTGTTTTAACACTCAGCAGGAAGTGAATAATAAAGGCTGACGGGCCCGTTTTGGGAGAAAATTTAGGGGCAAAAAGAGGTGATTGTTAACCTAGTTTTTTGTGCTACGGGAAAAGTAGAAAAAAAACCCTTTTAAACCTTTAAAAAAGAAAATAAAAAAACAGCATTGTTTTTGGAAATTTCCCTTCATTTACTTTTGCCTATATTTAAAAGCAAACCCATGTGGTTAAAAAAACCCCCTTTTAAAAATTTAAATTTTTTTTGGCACAAAATAAATAGCATAAATCAAAAGGTTTATAGATGAAGATATCCTTGCAACTTATTTTTCTTCTAATAGAGTGATTTAAGATAAGAGTGGAAGAAAAATGTACTATTTCATTTTTGGGGAAAAAACTTTATTCTGGAAAAATCTGGTTTTTTTAATGAACCAAAATTTGGGTTTTTATACTGTAAAAAATGCATGGGTTTTGCGGTCTTTTTTCAGCAAACTATCTTCGGGGAAAAATTTCCCAAATTGAAAAAAAAAAAAAATTTAATTTTTATAAAAAAAAATTTAATATTCTGCAACACTTTACAGCAAATGCAGATTAAGTCAAACAGTACAGAGTAACAAACAAACGTCAAATTTAATGGGTGGGCCCCCGGGTAAAAAAAGTTTTTATCTAAAAAAAATTTACCTGGGAACAACACAAAAAAATTGTTTTTTAAATGAAACGTAAAAGTGAAGCTATTTGGAAAAAAAAAACCCGTCTCCCCATTTAAACCCGGTCAGAAAACAGGGGTCAATTTTGGGACTGCAAGAAACGCAAAAAATTTATTACATATTGGCTGGTTTTGAAACATACTGTTAAATTTTTTTAAAAAGAGGAAAAATACTCCGTACCGATGCGTACCAGAAAAATAAAAAAAAAATGGCAAGGGCCAAAGCTTTGGGAAAAAAACATTTGGGGCCACATGTATGAATCCCCCGGGCCCCCCGAGGGGCGCCGTTTTCCGCCATTTTTTCCCGGGGGAAACCCTGCCCCTGATTTTTTGCGGCTGGGCGGCGCTCATACTTTAACATGTAAAGCCCGCCGGCCCGCCAGCGTAGGGGGGAAAAGTGCGGGGGCGGGGCGCTTTTGCGGGCTGCGCCTAGCTTCGCCCGGCCCCCCGGGGGAAGTGCACTCTTACAAGGGAAAAAGTCCCCCGCCCTGCCAGGTTTTGGGGTCATGTGGGGGGGACTTAGGCGCCTTTGAGCTCCTTTTTGTTTGGGTCTAAATTTTCCCCAAGGGGGTTTAAATGGGGAATTTGGGCCCCTATTTGTTTGGGCCCCGGTTTTTAATGCCAACCAAGGAGAATAGGTTTAAGGATTTAAATTTTATTAAATTTCCCGGTTTTTTCCAATATCAAATTTTTTTGATATTGTCCCTTTTTCTCGAGTTTGGGAAAAGTGTTTTTTTTTTTTAAGAAGGGGTTTTTTTTGTACTTTCGCTTCTTTCTGACACTGTTTTCGCCTTTATAAAGGGATTTTTTTGGAATCACAACCCTGCTGCACAAAGGGGAGCGCCGGTACTTCGTCGCGATCCCCCGATCTCCCTTTAAAGCATTTTTCCATCCTCTTCATTCCCCCCTCTGCCGGAGCTTTTTGACCCAAAAATTTAGAACCCTTTTAAAAAAAGGGGGGATTTTTTCTTCATACCCCGCACCGACTTGGGGGAATGAGTTTCCCCGCCCCAAACCCCTTGTCTACACTTTTTTTCCAAATTTCATTAAAAAACCCATAGGAGCGTCGCTCGCTCTCCCTTTGGGCCCAAAAATTTACGGAAACCTTTTTTAAAAATTTCGGGGTCCCAAAACAACATATGAGAAAGCAGCTCGCGCTTTAAATTGGTTTAAGCGGGGAAGGCCCCCGCTGCTTCCCCAATCCGCATTTTTTTGCCTTTTACGGTTTTTTGAACGTCCCCCTTTGAATATGATTGGTCCATTTTTCTCCATAGGTTTTAGAAGGGGGCCACCCTGTCGCCCAAAATTTTTTTTTGGGTTCAATTCCCCTCCATAGGATATAATGGGCTTTGTCCCCCTTTTTTTGATTGGTGGTTTTTTGGGGGAAAAAGGGAGAATAGTTTTTAAAAAATTTTAAATTTATTTGTCTTTCCCGGAAATTTTCCCTCTTTTTTGGGCTTTTCCCCTTTTGTAGCGCGGGCCCTGGGGGAACGAACGGTTGTTGGGTTTTTAACTGAATTTTTTTTCAAGAATGTTCGGGTTTTCTTTATCTGAGAAGGGTTTAAAATGTATAAAAAATTTAAATTTTGTTGTTTAAATTTATTTCATGCTGGCGGCGCTGAGCGCCGAGATTTGGTGCCTCATCTCCCCATAGGTATAATGGGAGGAGACCCGCGCCCCCTAAATTGGCTGAGCTACCCCAAAACCCCCGGCTAGCTCAGCCAATCAGCTCTTTTCACATTTTTACTGTTTTTTAAATTTATCCCGCCCGGGTTTTTGGGGGAATTGGTTTTAAATTTTCCCCATGGGTTTTGAAGGGGGGACTTTGGGCCGCTTCTTACTGATTGGTCTAAACTTTTCCAAACCCCTAAAATGGGACTTTTCGCTCCTATTCTGTTTGGCTGAGGTACCAAGCCCCCGTTATCTCCCCAAAACAGCTCTTTTTGGGCATTTTTACTGTTTTTAAAATTTATCCCCCCCGGGGGTTTTTTAATGGGTCTAAAAATTTTCCCATAGGTTTAGAAGGGGAAACTTTGTGGGCTCCTTTTTTTTTTTGGGGCCTGAGCTAGCCAAAAAACCCCGTTAGCTCACCCAAATTTTACTTTTTTCGCTTTTTCTTTTTTTTTGGTTTTTATCCCGCCGGGGATTTGATTGGTCAATTCTTCCCCATAGCTTTTAATGTTCATTCCCCGTTTCCGTTTTCTGTTTTGGCCGGTTTATGCCGCCCAAATAGAATAGGTTTCAGTTTTTAAAATTTACTGTTTTTCCCCGGCAATTTCCCAATTATCAAAATTTGTTGTTTATTCCCGCCGTTTTCTAGATTTTGGGGAAAAGGATTTTTTTTTTTATGTGTTTTTTTTAAACGGCACTCTTTTCTAAACACTGTTTTCCCCCTTTTAAAAAAAGGCCCGATTTTTTCCTTTTCTTATCCTCCCTGCCCCAGCGGAGCGCCCTTTTCCCTTTTCGCGATTTTCATTTTGCTTCCTCGCATGTTCCGTTCTTGCTTCCTTCGCCCCGGGGGAGAATTTCCCAAAGTCTGTTTTCGGGGGAGGGGCCGAAGATTTCCCTGTCGCGATTTTTGTTTCCCTTCCTCCATTTTCGGTTCCGCTTTCTTTTCGCCGCCGCCGGGGTTTTTAGACCAAAAAAAAACTGGTCTGTTGTCGGAGCTGACTGGCCGCGATTTGGCGGGGGCCGGATGGACATTTCCCCGGGCTTTACGAGCGCGCCGCGTCCCGCCCGGGGAAAACCCTTTCACCGCGCCCCAAACCCGGGGCCCCCCCGCCCGCCCACGCCCGCCCCTTCTTGCGGACCGCAAACCGAAAGTGGCGAAAAGCTTTGGGGCCCACAGGGGGATTCGGGGGGGAGGCGCAGTGTATGCCAAAAAAATGGCGTTAAAAACCCTTCTTTAAATGTCGCCCTTGGTTTTTTGAAAATGTTTAAAGTTTCCCAAAAAAAATCACAAATTGACAAAGGTCCCCAAAAATTTCCCGGAAGTTAGAAAAAAGCATCAAATTTTTTTTTTAACCTGCGCACGCAACAAAACCACACACAAATACAACCACACACCAAAAAACACCACAAAATTTACACCCCACACCAATAAAAATTTGGTTTTGTTTAAACAAAAAATTTTTCTATTCTTTTTGCTTATCCCCATTTTATTTTTTATGTGTAAATTTAAAAAACGAAATATGTAAATACATACACTTGAAAACCCGAAGTTTTTCCAAAACTATACAAAAAGACACAAAATTAAAGTTTTTCTCACTAAAATTTAATTTTAAAATTTTCCGGGGTTTTTGGAAATTTTTATTTTCCCAAAATTTTTTATATTTACCCCAAACGCCCGAATAATGAGAGGAGGGCGGTTTTTTTACATTCTTCAAATTCAAAATTTTTCATAAATTTTTATTTAGGTTGGTTTCAATTTCCTTAAAATGCCCCACTTGGTTTAAACCCTTTTGGATATCCCTTTCCAAAAAGTTTTCACAATAGTTGGGTAGGGTTTTTGGGGGCCTTTTTTTCCGACGAAATTGTAATGGGCCAGTTTTTTAGGTCGCCTTTTCCGCATTGCCTTTTTTTGTTTGCCCATTAAATTTTTAAGGGGGTTTTAATCATGGGTTTGTGATGGCCACTCCCAAAAAATTTTACTTGGTTATCCCCCAAGCCCCTTTGGGAAACCCGTTTTGGCCCGTATGTTTTCGGGGTCATTTTCCCTTTTGGAAAACCCATTTCCACCCCAAACTTTAACTTTTTGGGGGGGTGCTTGAGATTTGCTTCATTTTGCCAAATAAAAATTTTTTTTCCCCTTTATTCCATTTTATTTTGTAAGTGGCAGTCCCTCCTGCAGCAAAACCAAAACCCCAAAACTTTATGCTGCCACCTATGTGTTTTTACAAATTGGGATGGTATAAATTTGGCTTTTCCCAAACTTCTCCCATTTTTCCCCCAAAAATTTAAAGAAGGTCGTTTTTGGCCAAAACGTTTCAATTTTTTGTTTCGTCAGACCACGACATGTTCCCAAAAATTTTAGGCCCCTTTTTTCCTGTTTGCATTTTTAAAAATTAATCTGGCCCTTTTTTATGTTTTTTTTTTTTTTGGGTTTAAAGGCTTTTTCCTGGCCAGTGGGCCCTTTTAGGAAACCCTTTGATACATTACTTTTTCAAATTTTGGAAAATAGCCAATCTTTCCCGTTTCCCTAGTATCCCTTTACAGGGCCCTTTTGCTTTTGTTCTTGGGTTGATAGCACATGTTGGACCAAAGCATGTTCATCTTCCCGAGAATAAAAATTTTTGTTTCCCTTTCCCGAGTGGGGGTGATGGCGGGGGGATTCCCCCTTTGTTTTTAAAAAAGGATAATTATTTGAAAGTTAATGAGGCACCTTCAGGTTATTTGAAAAATTTTTTACCCCCCCCCCAAAGGGAAAAAGACCCCCCCCTTGTTCCCCAAAACCACAATTTCTCTTCCCCGAAACTTGGCTGAATTTTTTTAGGGCTTACCCATGATGTTAACCCAGAGGCAGGGTTTTTTTTAAAATGTACATTAAAAAACATTCCCCGGTGTGGGCTCAAAAAAACTCGATGTTTTTGGGGCCCAAAAAAACCCATTAAAAAGCTTCCAAAGACATGACTTTATCATATGGGCTTTTCCCAAATTGTTTTTAAAAAGGGATTGGTTTTTAAAAAAGTGTTTAAATAAAATTTCGCTTTGCCGAAAGTAAATAAAAAATTTCCTTAAAAAATTTTTTTCATTAATTATGGGATTTGGCAACAAAAATAATTTTTTTTAATCCAAATTTTACCCAAAACGGTAAGGTTTTTTCTGATTTCATTTTCCCAAAAAGTTTAGAGAAACATTCCATTGGTCTTTTTAAATAGGTATGTAAATTTCTGGTTTTAAAATGTATATATTGGGATGTTAAATTTAAAAGCTTATCATTTTGTTTTTTTATTTGGGGAGGGGAAAATCAGGGGGGTTTTGTAGTAATTTTTTTCATAAATTTACAAAACAAAATTTTTATAATTGTACGTGTGTTTTTGGTATAGGAAAATAAAAAAGTTGAACTTGTTACTTTTTAAAATCTCATTTGGAAATTATTCCCAACCCAAACCCCCCTTTTTTTGCACTTCTTTTCATTTAAAGGGGGGCTAAAATCACCCAGATGGAGTTGTACTTTTTGTGGATAGGGCTGCCCCTTTGTAAATGTTTTATGGGAAGGGGTTTTCCACCAAATTTCAAGGGTGTTAGTTTCCAAGGTTAAAAAGTGTGTTTATCTGAAATGTACGATTCAAAGGGTGGTTTGGGTTTTTCTGATCACGATATTAAAATATTACACCCAAATTCTGTGGGCTTTCCTGATGTAAAGCAACAAAGTATTAGAGCATGTTTTCCAAAGTTTTCTGAAAAATTAAAATTTTTGCTAACAAAAAATTTTTAGAAGCCCTTTTTTTTTTTTAAATTGGGCTTTTATTATTCTACGATGGGCTTTGTTAAAACCAACCCATTTTTAACCTGATTCATTTACTTGATTCCAAGCCAAAATCTTTTCGGGCCCGTGAGAAAATTTTTTTCGTTTTGATATGTCCCTTTAAAAAAATATAAATAAGAAATAGTTTTAAATTTTGTTCAACAAATTAAACCTAGATCTTTGACTCTTCAAAGTAGCCACCTCTGGCTGATATAAGAGCTTTATACAAACAAGGCTTTCTTTCTACAATTACATTTAGATATTGTTTCGCTCTTAGCCTACCAGCTTCTTCTTGTCTGCTTAATTAGTTCTGACATAACCTATAAGTATGGTTTGATTCACCAACTAGTTGTATACCACAGTATAATGCATGACACATCAAAATTCAGAGGTATCCCTTTTTATCCAGAGTGCCTGTTACTCAGAATCCAGTAAAAGAGCCTTAGACCATCACATTTCCTCCTGTTTGACAGCTGATGTCAAACAATGAAGAGCCATTCTTTTGCCTACTTGACTACTTGGCAATTCCTGTTTGACATACCAAAGATGTGAACTTTTGATTCATCAATCAATAAAACTGTCTTCTACTCTTCAGTAGTCCACTGGAGGTGTCATGTATGTTTCTTATTGATACTCGATTTATCAAACCTGCAGATATAAGTCTTGGCTTTACAGTTGATCTGACTTTGTAGTGGCCTTTCTTTCTGTCAGAGTTCTGTCCAGTTTCCAAGAGCTTTTTGATGATACAGGAAACTGCATTGACTGCTGCCTGGGCTTTATTGACAAATTCTCTATACTACAGACCTTTACATATAAGTGTTACAATTTTCTGTCTTCTTATGTTAATTGTCCTTTTCTTGCCTTTATGATAGTAATGTGCTCTATCCTGACTAAAATTGTCCAAAACCCTGCTCTATACAGTGTTGTAATGTAGTCTGTTCAAACACTGGTTATGGAGAATCCTAGGGTTTGAAAGTAATTTCCAAAAGTTGAGACACCTGTAGAAATAAAAAAAAGCCAACAACAAATTTAGATACAGCGTGTTGAGTCCGTGTAAACATATGATTTTAGATGCGTGTGTGGATCCATCTATTGGACCCTAAATGGACCCAAACACGCATCTAATAATGTGCAATGTGATTTTATATTGCTTTCACTGTGAAGCACGCATCGGCGTTCAGATGAGTGATTGCCAATGTGTTTCATTGTGTCTTTCGGATCCAAAAACGCCGTGTGAACATACCCTTAGTGACGTCACTCTAGTCTGTCAGCCTGAATGTGTTGATTCCGCACGCTGCTGGCCAGGGCGTAGTAGCGGTGAACACATCACGTTATTTGTGTCTTGTTTGTTGTTTCCTGACAATTCCACCCACTGGAGATCGAAGTGGATTGAAGTGGATAGAAACCTAGATTAGTGTAAAGTTCCTGGTTTTATGTGAGCATCAAGTGAGACTTTCTGGGGAAACATTTACACTACTACAGGTATGTTTTACACTAAATGCATGGGGGCTGCATATTTTAGAGCTTTTATTATCTGGGGATCGCTTGTTGTGAATTAAGTTGGTATTTTATACAGAGAACAGAGCGTGATCGTCTTATCTATCTATCTATCTATCTATCTATCTATCTATCTATCTATCTATCTATCTATCTATCTATCTATCTATCTATCTATATCTACACTTTGTAAAAAATAGTTAGCATCAAATTTCAAACCACAGTTTGCTTTCTGTGCTGCAGAACAGCTGTCCTTGATATCTTCATTGAAAAAATCCTTTTTATTAATCCCTTCCCGACATGGGACATATGCAAACGTCCTGGCGATCGTGCGGGCGTGCGGGAGAGCCCCGCACGATCGCGACATGAGACCAGCAGTAAATTACTTTGCTCATCCCACAGCACATAATATGGAATAAAAAGCGATCAAAAACTCATAAATGCCAAATTTGTACCAATTAAAACGTCTGTTCATCCCGCAAAAAAAAATTTCTTACACGTCTTTTCGTATACAGAAAAATAAAAAAGTTATGTCTCTCAGAAGATAGCCATGCATAAATATTGTTTTAGACAATAAAAGCACTTTTTTTTTTTTTAAAGTGCTTCAACATAAAAAAACTATATAAATTTGGTATCACCGTAATCGTATCGACCCACAGAGTAAAGCTAACTTGTAATGGATACTGCACAGTGAGGGCTGTTAAAAATAAAAATAAAAAACACTACTAGGATTGCAGTATTTTCGTCACACTGTCTTCCAAAAAAACGGATTTAAAACTAATCAAAAGGTCTTGTCCCCCCAAAAATGATACCAATAAAAACATCAACTCATCCCACAAAAAACAAGCCCCTACACAGCTCTATAGACAGAAAAATAAAAAAGTTATGTCTCTCAGACTATGGCGATGCAAAAACGTCTTTTCCTTTTTTGAATAAAAGTGTTTTTATTGTGTAAAAACAGTAAAACATGAAAAATATACAGATTTGGTATACCTGTAATCATATTGATCTGCTGAGTAAAATTATCATGTCATATATACTGCACGGTATTTTGTTCAAAATGCCTCACAAAAACCTTAATAAAAAGTGATCACAGTGTCATATGTACCCCATAATGGTACTAATAAAAACGTCAACTCATCCTGCAAAAAACAAGCCCATAATCAGCTCCGTATGCAGAAAAATAAAAAAGCTATGGCTGTCAGAATAGGACAACATAAAAACGCTTTTTTTTATAGACCTATTTCGATTGTGTAAAAGACATAATTCATAAAAAACTATATAAAATTTATATCACTGCAAATGTACCGAACCACATAGTAAATTTAGCCAGTACTAAAAATAAACTATGGAACACCTGTGCGCCCAAAATGCACAGTACACCCCTAGATGAGATCCCTGAGAGGTGTTGAATCCAAAAAGGGGGCAATTTCTGGAAGGTTTCACCAAAATCTGCGTTCCAAAATCCAAATAGCGCTCCTTCTCTTATATGCCCTGACATGCACCCAAACAGCAGTTTACACCCACATGTAGGGTATTGCCGAACTTGGAAGAAATTGCGTGACAAAATTTCGGGTGCTTTTTTTCTAGGATTCCTTGTAAAAATGAAAAATTTTCAGCTAAAATCGCAGATTGTTGGCAAAAAAAAAATTTAATTTTCCCAGCCTAACGCTAAAGAAAATTTGTGAAACACCTGTGGGGGACAATATACTCACTACACCCCTGGATATATTCCTTAAGGGGTGTAGTTTCCAATATGGGGTCTTTTTAGGGGTGTTTATTAAATTTAACACCTTAGGGCGTCTGCAAACCTGAAAAGGCACCTATATAAAATCGCAATGAAAATGAGACCCCAGAGTCTGGTAGGTGCTCACCCTACTCTGGGGCTTGTGGATGAGCCAAATAGTGCACTAGGGCCACATATCTCTGGAAACGGCAGTATCTGGGGAATCAATATTAAGTTATGATTTTCAGATCATGGTAACACATCAAAAATATTTTTTAAAGTGTTTTTATTGTTTAAAAGTTGTAAAATATAAAAATATGACTTTGGCTGCAGTACGGCATTTGTTTTGGAAGTAAGCGCTGATCAGCGTGTACTTCCAAGGACGGGGGGCCGGCCCCCACCCGGTCCCATTCACCTATATTATCAGTGGTTCGTAAGCACCGTGAAGAAGTGACCAGTCACTTCTCTCCCTTGGCGAATAATACGATTGTATTGTACGCATGGGGTTGACGAGGCATAATACATAGGTCTCTATGAGAGCTATGAATTACCGTAATTGTGACGCGCATTTCGCTCATATTAAAATGCAAATATGTGGTGAAATGTTCGCCGCAATTGCGCCGTGTGAACATACCCTAAAGCTCACATATTATGTATGCTAAACGGTAAGCAAATAATACTTAAAAGTGAAAAAACACTAATGCAATTGATTTTTCTTCAATAGGTCAGATCTTATAGGGCAGTCACTGAAAAAATCCTAAACAAATCCAAACTCTAAAATATAACTTTTAATATATACCCATAAAAAATATGATTACGTATCTCAAGTCTACCTTAGTCAATACATTTTTTATATATACATATACACACTGTCCCTATCTAATTTCCCTACACTTATCCTCAAATAGACCAAGTAATCGTCCCGATAAGGACGGCCTAGTCTTTGTAGGCTCACCCTATTAAATCACTTTATGTCCCTATCAACCACCAGAAACATTAACATATATACATTTCTGTACAGTGTTTAAAGATACATCAATTCAAAATCCAAACACAGTTATCACTATTCCTGTAGAGTACTCAAAGGCTCACAGTCCACTGATATGAACACTGCAATTTTTCTCTTTCAATTATAGGGTAAATGTCTATATATATCGTCCGTGTAGGGAACATAAGATACATTTATCCAACATCATCTCAAGATACATCAAACCTTATCCTCGACGCGTTTCCCCCCTCCATATTATGGGGTTCATCAGGAGGATCTCCCAGGGAACGTCACACTGACTCAAGATAGTAGTCTCCTCGATATGCTGATGTTACTATGTCCTGTATCCCATCTTAAATAGGTTCAATGACCGCTGTTTACCGCCCTCAGGTGCGCTCACCACTCGGCGTCTTCAAATCGCTACTGCGCATGCGTTGGCGTTAGGCGGCATCATGGCAACCAGCGCCATTCAGCCGCGCATGCGCCGATAACTCGGCATCTTCAGATCGCTACTGCGCATGCGCCGGCAGAGAGCGGCACCATGACAACCAGCACCGCTCAGCCGCGCATGCGCTGATAGCTCGCCGCCACATTGCTACTGCGCATGCGCCGGAAAAAGCCGGCATCATCACCGGCCAAAATTATCTGCGCACGCGCCAACCAACGCGCGTCCCACTCAGACTCTCCCACCACATCCATCGGCGTTAGGCGGCATCATGGCAACCAGCGCCATTCAGCGCTTGTTGTTCCAAATCCATATAGATACTATTTGTTTCTGAGGAATTTTTCAGTGACTTTTTCAAATCTTACAGGGAAATAATTTTTACCGTATATACTCGAGTATAAGCCGAGTTTTTCAGCCAAAAAAATGAGCTGAAAAACTCTACCTCGGCTTATACTCGAGTCACTGTCGGCAGTCGGGCGCTGCGATGGCCCGAGTGCCGACAGGGACGCTTCAGGTATATGCAACTCCTCAGGGAGCGCATATAACTGAAGGCCGAGTGAGCGCACAGTGGTCCGGGCGCTGCGCTGGCCCGGGCACTATCCGCGATCCCTTACCTATTGCGACCCTCCGGAGCGCATTAGGTGAAGGTATACACTGCGGGGGCAGAGCACAAAGCGAGTGCTCCGTGCCCCGCAGTGGTCTCCAGGCGGCCGCAAGCAGACTCGCGGCCGCCCGCAGTTCCCGGCACAGGCAGCATGTGTCATCACGCTGCGTGCGCGGCCTGATGACGTCACCCGCCTGTGCCGAGAAGATGCAGGAATCGCGCGGGAGGCCGGAGCAGCGAGGAGGCAGAGCGGCGAGAGAGACGGAGCAGCGGGGAGCCAGGTAAGTGATTGTTTTTGATTTTTTTAAACTGCCTATGCCTGCCTACAGCTGCCTATGCCTGCCTACAGCTGCCTATACCTGCCTACAGCCGGCCCTATACCTGCCTCCAGCTGGCCCTATACCTGCCTACAGCTGCCTATACCTGTCCCTAAGCCCTTCCCTACAGCTCCCTATCCCTGCCTACAGCAGCCAGCCCAAAATACCTGCCTAAGCTGCCTATATACCTGCTACACTGCTATACCTGCCCTTTATACCTGCCTACAGCCGGCCCTATACCTGCCCTATCCTGCCTACAGTTTGCCTTATACCTGCCTAAGCTGGCCCTATACCTGCCTACAGCTGGCCCTATACCTGCCTACAGCCAGCCCTATACCTGCCTACAGCTGCCTATACCTGCCCTACACTGCCTACAGGCTGGCCCTATACCTGCCTACAGATGCCTATACTGCCTACAGCCAGCCCTATACCTGCCCTACAAGCTGCCTATACCTGCCTACAGCCGGCCCTATACCTGCCCTATACCTGCCTACAGCGGCCCTATACCTCCCTACAGCCTGCCCTATACCTCCCTATGGGGCCATATACCTGCCTATTACCTGCCTATGGGGCCATATACCTGCCTATTACCTGCGTATGGGGCCAAGTACCTGCCTATAACCTGCTTATGGGGACATACCCCTCACCGGCCACTTTATTAGGTACACCATTAGTAACGGGTTTTGGACCCCCTTTTGCCTTCAGAACTGCCTCAATTCTTCGTGGCATAGATTCCAAAAGGGTGTTGCAACGATGCTAAATTTGGGGTACCAAGGGGCCAAGAGTGCCAAGAAAATATCCCCACACCATGACACCACCACCACCAGCCTGAACCGTTGATACAAGGCAGGATGGATCCATGCTTCATGTTGTTGACGCCAAATTTCTGACCCTACCATCCGAATGTCGCAGCAGAAATCGAGACTCATCAGACCAGGCAACGTTTTTCCAATCTTCTTTCTGTCCCCAAATTTCGATTTAGCTTTGGGCAAATTGGAGCCTCAGTTTCCTGTTCTTAGCTGAAAAAGGGGTGGCAACCCGGGGTGGTCTTCTGCTGCTGTAGCCCCTCTGCCGCGTAGTTCGCCGTACTGTGCGTTCAGAGATTTCTCTTCTGCCTACCTTGGTTGTAACGGGTGGCTATTTGAGTCCTGTTGCCTTTCTAAACAGCTCGAACCAGTCCCGCCCATTCCCTTTGACCTCTGGCATCAACAAGGCTTTCCGCCCACAGGACTGCCGCTCACTGGATGTTTTTTACTTTTTCGGGGCCATTCTCTGTAAACCCTAGAGATTGTTGTGCGTGAAAAAACCCAGGAGATCAGCAGTTTGAATACTCAGACCAGCTCTTCTGGCACCAACAACCATGCCACGTTCAATGGCACTCAAATCACCTTTCTTCCCCATACTGATGCTCGGTTTGAACTGCAGGAGATTGTCTTGACCATGTCTACATGCCTAAATGCACTGAGTTGCCGCCATGTGATTGGCTGATTAGAAATTAAGTGTTAACGAGCAGTTGGACAGGTGTACCTAATAAAGTGGCCGGTGAGTGTATAACTGCCTATTACATGCCTATGGGGCCATATACGTGCCATTTGGGACATATACCTGCCTATACCTGCATATAGGGCCATATATCCGCCTATAATTGCCTATGGGGGACATTAAACTGCCTATGTAATTTTATTGGTATCCATTTTTAGTTTTAAAATTTACCGGTAGCTGCATTTTCTACCCTAGGCTTATACTCGAGTCAATAAGTTTTCCCGTTTTTTGGGGCAAAAGTAGGTGCCTCGGCTTATACTTGGGTGGGCTTATACTCGATTATATACGGTAGTTATTTTTTGACACAATATATTTTTCTGTAACTGCAGTTGTTATGACCCTGTTGACTTTTCTTTGCGGCTGGTTAATCACATAACACCAGAAATTTATGTTGGCAATTCTGTAATTGACAAGAAGCAGTAAAGGCTATGATGAGTACTCGACCTATTGAGTGCTACGTAAACGCTAATGGGGAAATGTATGAAAATTGGTGCCGCCTCCACAGTTGTATCTCTCAATACGTTATGTATGTAAAAGTCTCACAGAACTTTAAAAATATGTACCATTGTGAGTGGTGCATAGAGTGTATGTGACAAAGCCTCGCCACTATGAAATTGGTATGGATTATTACAACAGTTTTGCGCCACTTTTTGTCATGACACATTTCTAAAAGTGGCGCATAATACGAATCTGCCGTGACACGCCCCGTAGAGTTGGCGCATACAAAAGTGTCTGGTTTGTCGCAGCATGCGCTTGATTTAGGCGTAGGACAGGAACACGTTCATACATGTGTCAGACAGGGACACATTTTTTGGTTCAATGCACGCCAGAAAAAGGGCCGCAGCCCCGTTCATAAATGTCGCCCCTAGTGTGCAATACCTGAAACGTGTGTTTACCTACTAAGCAACGACTAGTGGATGTAAGATGCGTCTGACTCATTTCAGGAATATTTATATAGGACAGTTTCCTCTTGGATTCTACCTTAATATCTCTGGATATAGATATTATTTATACTATTTATTAAACAAAATAATCAGCCCCATTTTAACAAAGCAAGCCATTTCCAATGTGCAGAAATAGCAGTCAGAAAATTGATCTGTGCTACATTAAAATTGATCAACAGTTGTTCAAGTTGTGCTCTTGTACAGAAAACAGAATGAGTATGACATCAACAATCAATTTTTATGTTATAAAGATCAAATTTCTGACTGGTGAAAATCAGTTGTTTCTGGTTTTAAAAAGTACAAATAAGGTTAGATTTACTTGTAAGACAAGCAGGGAAGGGCCTTAAGGTGGTACTGGAGCAAGGGTGTCTACCCAAGGAGAAACATTTAAATATGTATTCAGTACTGAGGTATAAAGCCAGAACTGGTTATAAGAATTTGTTATTGCACTCATCATCCTGACCATTTACCCATGTAAGTGCACATCGGTATAATATTTGAATACTGAAACTGTTACCTCCATAAAGTGTATAATGCTTCCCAATCATTAAGCTAGATGTATGCAGCCTAAGTACATCTGAATATTCCCGGACATTATCACGTTGCTATAATAAATTATCCTACACAAAGAACTCTAAAATTATATGTTAGACACGTAATTACCTAGTTCTATATCTGTAGCAGACACTGAGATAGTAGACGTATGAAGCTTGTCATCTATCTGTCAGATTCACATTTCATTAGTATTCTATTACTCTAGTAAATCACAAAGTAAGCCATAAAATAAAAGTAAACCTACTGCTACCTACACAAGAGCAATGAATCTGAAATAACATGCTCTTTTTACCATTCTAAAGTAATGCTCACCACACATTCGCGTCTTTTGATATAATGTGTGGTCCAGAAACACAAGACAAAAACATAAAAATACATAAAGCAAAACATGGAGAGTTTCACAGAGTGTGAGAAGAGCATATTTTTTACTGTATTTACATTGTAAGTAGGGAAAGGAGAGCCATTGGGAAGCTGATTTTAACATTTTTGTAATATAATTATAATATCTAATACATTTTTTTGAGAAAATATAAATCAGTTTTTGATGTTTTCAAAATTTCAAAAAGTAAAAAAAATTCTCATAGGAAACCAAT
The DNA here is from genome assembly GCA_025379985.1 of Phyllomedusa bahiana. Classification (NCBI taxonomy): domain Eukaryota; kingdom Metazoa; phylum Chordata; class Amphibia; order Anura; family Hylidae; genus Phyllomedusa; species Phyllomedusa bahiana. Next base: position 80,326 of record JAODAL010004019.1, on the reverse strand, counting down.
GTAAGAGCATTATCTGAATTTGTAATTTCTTAATGTTCAATAATGCAATTATACTTTCATATATGGGATAATGTATTCCCCACTGCGCTAAACATATTAAAAGTCACTAAGGAGTTCTGAGACCATATAAAAGCATGGAGACCCTCAGCATTTATACAGGTCATAAAATTCTGAGATGCCTTCTAACATGCATAATCATTTTTTTCAGAGGGGAAATTACTTTACATAATGCAAACAGGGATGCTGCATAAGCTTTTTTTGATGAGTAAGGGGGAAATTCCAGCTATTAGTTGACATCAAACTCTCTTTGCAGCAATTGAAGAATAAGTGTACTAGGCTCAGTTCACATAGTACTTCTTGTATAAATTGTAAATATGATACATTTGGAGTATAAGCCATGTAGTATCATATGTTGGTGTCATGAGTAGCGCCCGCTCCGCTGGCTGCGGGTGCACTCGTTCCTCTGCGCCACTTCAGGCGCCTGAGGCAAGCGGCGCCGCGGTCCGTATGTCGGGCCACGGGCGCACGCGCTCCCTCGGGCGCAGTCACTTACCGCGCCTCGCTTCTGTCTCTCTGACTGCCGGCCAGTGAGCACGCGCCCCCGCTCCTTAGGGCGTGCGTACGCCGGCTCTGTCAGATTTAAAGGGACAGCACGCATGTGATTGGTTTTGCCGGCCGCTGACCCTATATAGGGACTCCTCCCCCGGAACTTCCTCGCCGAATCCATAGCGCCCTTTACCTATGCGAGAAAGCCTTATTCTGTCCGGTTCTGCTATTCCCGTGTACCAGTCTCGTTTTGCTTTCGTCTACCGACCTTGAACCTTTGCTGCCTGCCCTGACCTTCTGGCCTGTTCCCGGGCTAGACCCGTCTACATTTTTACCCGTTTGCACCTCGGTGCCTCCCCAAGGGAGTACATCAGGTAGAACCTGGGGAATCCCCGCAGCAAGTGCATCCGCTTTGCAGCGGTTGGTGAAACCAGGACCACTTGACTCCTCCAGGTTCCTGTACCCCTCTGGCGGTGGTCCAGGATCCATACCCGGCTTGTTCAGTTGATTATACCCTTTGTGAATGTTGAAGTGGCTCATTTTACAGGAAAGCATAATAAGCTTTACTTTCTTATACAGCATTGGGATCTATGGCTACATTCTGGCTTCATGAAAAATATGTCTCAAACTAAGGAACCTATTGTTCACGTACCTGACGACATACAGAAACCCAGCTGGAACTACCAGCGATGTCAAAATATGATTTACCTGTTCAAATGACCTTCTTCCACTATTCAGTAGTCCACTGGAGGTACTGCTTGGCCTAGGCAAATCTTTTTTTTTTCTATTCAGCTGTGGCTTTATATATAATATACAGTATCTCATAAAAGTGAGTATACCTCTCACATTTTTTAAAATATTGTATTATATCTATTCATGGGACAACAATGAAGATATATCATTTATGCATTAAAGTGTCAGTCGCAGCTTGTATAACAGTGTATTTTTGGTGTGCCTGAATAACTAAAACACAGCATCAATGTCTAAAAGTGAGACACCCCTAATGAAAATGGAAATTGTTTTCCCAAAGAGTAATATTTTGTATGACCATCATATTTTCCAGCACTGCTTAAGGAGTTGTTATTACGAGCTTTCAGCTGTCAGTGTCCCTGGTAAGTTGAATGAGGGGGTGTTCATTGGCTGTCTTTCTGCCCTCTCCCCCCTCCCATCAGCAAACAGTCAGCTACATACTTTATACAGTGGGGGGGGGAGGGGGTTTGCATCTACGAGTTCACCTGTGTGTGTCTGCCTAGGTCTGTTGCAGGAGAGTGGCTGATCTATGAGTGTAGAAGTGGTGTGCTACTAGAGCAGAGAGGATGCAAGTGTTCCTATATCCCAGCTTAGCTTACAGTCTCCACATCTCCAGCAACAACAGGGAAGTGTTACTATACTCAGGATGTCCTAATACAGGAGAGCATAAATGTATTTCACATGAGCCTGATCTGTATTAGTTATTAGTATAGTCACAGTCCAAAGGACATTTCATGTATTATAGTAACAGTCAGGGTCACTGCTGTCACATCTATTGATGTAGGAGCAGGAGGAAGCTGCACACACAGGGTATCACTGGACACTGATGCCAGAGTCCTCTCCCCTCTTCCATACAGAAGCATTCTGTGAGGGAGGGGCTCATCTGCTCCGACACTGTCTTCAAAGGTGATGAGTCATTCAGAACATGACAGCAGTAAGATAAGATCAACAGGTCGAGCTGCTATAGTGATTTGAGAGCTGATGTAGTAACTCAACAGGCTAGTCAAATCAGTAGGACATTTGTAATGAACTATATTGCCAAAGTGCTTGTTTTTTAAGATCTTTAATAAAACCCAATCATGTAGGAGACAACCCTTTACTCTCTTGGGCACAGAGTTCACTAGGCTTCACGGTTGTAAATGAAATCCTTTTCCACTCCTCCTTGATGCTTCTCGAGTGGTGAATGTTAGGGGGCCCTTGTGCCCCTTCACCTTTGTTTGGGGTTTGTCCAAGATGCGAAATTTAGGGTTTAGGTCGGGAGGGAAAAATGGGGGATTAAAAACGACAAAATTTTAAAAAGGGGGCAGTTTTTTTAGGCTGATGGGAAAAAATTCCGATCACGCAATTTTTGGGTGACAATCTGGATAATTATTATTTATGCGCCTTTTTCGGTGTTCCCTGTCTTTTTTGGGGGCCAGAAAATTTCAGCTTAGGGATAGAGCAGTTGAGCTGGGTGTGAAAAGTTTTTAAACTGTGATGTGTATGGTTTTTTTTGGGGCGGGAAAAAAATAAACATGCCCTCTTTTAAATTGAACACCCTTTTCCGGTTGGGGCATCAGTGTTTCAGTGTATCTCACTAGGGGCAGGACGTGTGCTAGGTTTTCTCCCCAGTACAGCTCAGTCAGAAAAACTCAGTTCTTCTCTTTATTTATACAGAAAAAACTAGGGCTTTTAGCTGGGGGAATATTAGAATATAGGTAGTTTTGGGAAAAATTTCAGTTCTTATTTATTTTGGAAAAGGGTTTTTTAAAAAGAAGCTCTAGCCTGTAAGCGTGGGGGGGAGGGGGGGGGGGGAAAAGGAAAGGGACAGACAAAAGGGTTTGGCTTTGGAAAGGAGGGGGGGTTATTGTCCCGCCCAAAATTGTTTAAAAACTGCATTGAAATGGCCCTTTTTTTTCCCTTTTTGGCCAGCACGCCTTTTGCACCCGAGGTGAAATTGTCCTTTTATTTTGTGTAGGGCCGTTTTTTAAAAAGCCAACCCTTTTTACTTAAAATTTTGGATACAGAAATTTTTAGTTAAATCGTGGTGGGATTTCATTTGGGAAAAAAACCTTTTCTTTTCCGTTAAAAAATTTTAATAGTGTTTTTCACTTTGGTGGCCCAGTTTTGTTCAAAGAGCCAACCCCTTTTAAATAATTTAGGATACAGAAATTTTTTAGTAACGCTGGTGTATTTCAAATTTATGCCAAAAAAACCCCCTTTTTTTATTTGTATAAATTTTAAATAGTGGTTTTTTACTTTGGGGAAGCCCAAATTTTTTTCAAAGAGTAACCTTGTACTTACATTTTGGATACAGAAATTTTTTTAGTAATGCTGGGGTAATTTTTTGGTGCAAAAAACACCTTTTTTATCCCCCTTTTAAAATTTTTAAAAAGCTGTTTTTCCTTTGGTGCAGCCCCGTTTTTTTTAAAAAAGGGCCAAACCCTTTTTCTTACATTAAAGTACAGAAATTTTTTTGTAAAAAGCTGGTGTATTTCATTGGTGCAAAAAAAAACCCTTTTTTATCCGTTTTAAATTTTAAATAAACTGTTTTTTTCTTTGGGGCAGCCCGTTTTTTTTTCAAAGAGCCATCTTTTAAATTTAAATTGGGGTAAGTAATTTTTTTAGTAACTTTTGTGTGTCATTGCTGCAAAAACGCAATTTTCATTCGTGTAACTTTTTAATAGTTTTATTGGCTTTTGGGGAATCTCAGTTTTGGGGCAGAAAAGCCCCCAGTTGTATGATAGCTTGTTGAAAACTATCAATTTTCCCAGTTTCCCACTTGGGGCAGTTGTAAAAAATTGGGACGAAGGAAGAACACCCTTTTTTTTTGTCTTACGGGTTTTTCTACCAGACCGCATTTTTAAGGTATTTTGCTAGGGAAAATTTTGTTTCTAATCCAAATTGGCTGTAGGGAAAATTTGAGGGATTTAAGGGAAAAGCTGTGATTTGCCGTCTTTTTATTAAGGGGACTTTCAAAAAAATCTTCCATACCCTTTTTTAAATTTTTTTTCTTTTTTGAAATGGAGCGAAATGCAAAGGGGGTAAAGCGAGCCAAGAGGGGTTTTAGGCCCTGGGAAATAGAGGGAAAAGGAAAAAGGGGTCCCTTTCCAGTGGGTGGCGGGCAAAAACACAAGCCAGCAGACTCGGTTGCGGACCATCGGCCTGTCACCTGGGTGGTGCCCGTGAATTCGTAACGAACAGTGTCGCCTTTGTTCTTCAGGGGTTAATGCAACCGATCCGCAGTCTTACCTCCTTCCTCCCAGTCACAGCCACAAATGTCATCATCATCATCGTCATGGGGGTCATGCGGGTTTTGGGGTCATGCTGTTATCCGGAAGGGCTAGTCATGCCAGTTCAACAAAAATGGGGGTTAAAAGACCCCTTTTTTTCCCGGCATTTTTTTTAATCGGGGGGTCAGCAGGTTTGGGGTCATGCTGGCCCAGGACAGTTTGTCAATTTCATTTAAACGAAAATGGGGGTTAAAAGACCCCTTTTTCCCGGGCATTTTTTTTAATCGTGGGTCATCGGGTTTAGGGTCATACTGCGGTCGGGACAGGTTAGTCAAGTCCAGTTCAACTAAAATGGTGTTTCAAAGACCCCTTTTTTCCCGGCACTTTTTAAATTGGGGTATGCGGGTTTTGGGGCTATGCGTGGCCCAGGACGGATAGTCAATGCCCAGTTCAACTAATATGGGGGTAAAAAGATTCCTTTTTTTGGGCACTTTTTAATTGGGGGCATGCTTTCACGGCTGCTCTCCAGACCCCCAGGACCTGTCCATACTCCTAGCCCCCAGCCCATTTTTAAAATTTTTTTTCCTCCTCGGGACACCCAGATTCCCCATTAAGGTGTCCCTCTACCTAATTTTTGTACCTAATTTTCACCATTATTTTCCTCCCTATTTGATTTTCTCTGATAAAGGCAAACCCGCCGAAACGTGAAAAAAATATTGACATCGTCTCCTTTTTGACCCAACTTTTAGAAAAGCACTTGTGAGCAGCCCTTGTAAATTCCCTTTAAGATTCATCTTTTTGTATTACCCTGTGAAATTTATATTTTTCCTATAAATTTTTTTGGGAAATTTTTTTCCCTCAAAAAAAATAAATCATTAATTATCCACGAGCTTTGTGGCTGGTGTGCAGTGGTTTTTTTATCAATTTTACTTGGCCCCTGAACGCCCCCTTTTCCCCAATTTGCACCCATTTATACTTTTCCCCCTTAGTGTGCATAACCCCTTTTTTTTCTATATAGGGAGGTTTTAAAGGGGCATGCTGCGGTTTAGGCAAACATAGTCAAAGTCCCGTTCAACTAAAATGGTGGTTCAAAGACTCCTTTTTCGGACTTTTTTAATCTGGGGGGCATGCAGGTTTTGGGGGTCTCTGTGGCCCAGGACATATATCAATGTCCGTTTAACAAAATGGGGTTTAAAAAAAAACCTTTTTCTGGCCTTTTTAATCTTTGGGGATGCAGGTTTAAGGGGATGCTGCGGTCTAGGAAAACATAGTCAAGTCCGTGAAACTAAAATGGTGGTTCAAAAAACCCCTTTTTCCCGGGACTTTTTAATCTGTGGGGCGACAGGTTTAAAGGGGAATGTGCTTTCCGGACAAAGGGGTAGTAAATGTCCATTCAAGTAAAATGTGGTTCAAATAATACTGCCCTTTTGGCACTTTTTAATTTGTGGGGCATGCAGGTTTAAGGGTTATGCGTAGTACAAGAAGGTAGTGAATGGTCGTGGGTTTTTTTTGTGACATTTAAACCTATTGTTTGCCTAAGAGTAGATGTATCCAGTTTTTTGTTGTTGGGTGTTAAATTTCCCCCCGTTTGGGGTAAGAATGAAGGTGTTTTTCCTCTCCCTTGCTTTAATGGGCATCGGCGTTTAATCTGTTTTGACTATCGAAAACGTCATATATTTCCAAAATGACTATCGAATCGTAACATGTTGACCAATCGCTCACACTTTTGGAGCTGTTGGCCCTCCAGCTCCTTTACCATATTTTCTATAGCAAGGCAGTGGTCGTCTTGAAGGTGTGTTTGGGGTCGTTATCATGTTGGAATGCTGCCTTGTGACCCAGTTTCTGAAGGGAAGGGATCATGCTCTGCTTCAGTATGTCACAGTACAAGTTGGCATTCATAGTTCCCTCAATGTGCTATAGCTCTCGTCGTCTGATCGTAGTCATCAGTTCATTATCCATGGCTATTATCTTCAGTCCCCTAGTGAATCTGGATAGTGAAAACATGTTGGGACAATTTACCTGGAAACTTTTATAGGGTGTATGTAGACACAAAATAGGGTCATCCACTGATAGGTGTGGTTGACCTTATCAGGGCGAGTGCTCCACCTTATGACAAGATCGTAACAGGGCTACTATAGGGGAAGAGATTGTGTTGCCCCGTCATCATAGTCCTGTTCTAATTTCTTGTGTCATTTGCATATTCTTGTCGCAGGATCAACCAAGATCTATAGTAACAAAATTGACTACAGAATACATTATTTTTGTTTGTTATTGTGGTGACTCCATTATTTCACTATTTTGAAAAGTTTGTGCTACAAGTTGTATATTGTTAGTGAGAAAAAGAACAATATTGTTTACCTGTGTCAACATTGGTGGATAAAGTGCTACACATAGTGTTGATGGTAATACACCTTGTATGTGGTGCAGCGTGGACTTTCACCCTTTGTGAAAAATATCCAGATCACCAGTGGTAAATGTTGCATGTTAAACACTTGGGTACCTAAGTGCATATCAATAAATATTGTATTTTTAACTAGGGTTATATAGAATTATTCTGTGAGCAAATACATGTTTCCTAAACTGGCACCCTATTTTTCTGTGAGATTATAGCTCCCCACAGCCGGCAGCACTCATGCAACTTCAAACCTGACACTCCAACAACTATGCTTGACTGCAGACAAGACACACATGTCTTTCTACTCCTCACCTGGTTGCCACCACACACCCTTGACACCATTTGAACCAAATAAGTATATCTTGCTCTCATCAGACCACAGGACATGGTTCAAGTAATCCATGTCCTTGGTCTGCTTGTGTTCGGCAAACTGTTTGGGGATTTCTTATGCATCATCTTTACAAGAGGCTTCCTTCCATATCCAGACAATCTCTGAATATGACGCTGAACACGTGCTTTCTTTTCTTTGGTCAACCATGGTGAGGCCTGCTCTGAGTGGAACCTGTCTTATTAAACTGCAGCATGGCAGGGTGTTGGCAATCTTCTTTTAGCCTAGGCCATATTTATGAACATGTTTAGAACAGTGTGAGGAAAATGACAAAAGATGTCAAGAGTCACCTCCCCTCCCCCAACATCAAATTCACTCAGTTTGCAGGATTGCAGAAAGTCATCCAAGCCCCCACTGTGCAATACATATCACAAGGAAGCACTCAATTAAACAAATGCTCCATCCATAGGAAACAGCCAGCAGGAGGCCGAACCTCAAAAGCATTGTCAGTTAATTTTGTTAGCATCTTACCTAGGGTCCTGGTCCCAGACCCAGGCATCAAAGGGGTCATTAGACCACCAGGTGTTGAAATTTCTTAAGCAATTATAGAAGAACCGTGTATCACAGGTCCATCCCAGTTTCATATTTTTAAATATGAAACATCCCACATGCATAACTGTCACTCCCGCATTTTTAGGGCACACGGGAAGGGAGAAACCAAAGGCTGGCACAAAAATCGAAGCAGAAACGCCGGGTTTGGTACCAAGTCGTAGCTTGGCCCAACCCGGTTCTGATAGCGCCAGGGGCATAAAGCTGCGGTATTGCGGTGCCGCAATATGATCCATTTTGTGTCCGAAGTCAAAACCAGCATGGCCCGAGAGGGAGGAGAGTGTAGACCATCCCAGGGGCATGACAGGAGATGTGAAGGGGGTGCGCAGTGGGACGTCTCAGTACAGTTATAAGCCTATGGGCCCCATTTCACTATTTGCACTAGGGCCGAGAAGCTACAAGTTATGCCTCTGTAGTGACCAGTATGTAATAAACTAGGGCAGTATTCTTTTCTAACTAGATTTAACAATCTAACTCTCATTTACACACATTTAACCTATTTGAGCATAATGCTTATTGTCATTCAGTGCATAAATTAATTTTTTTTTTCCATAATCTCTCACTAATTTATATATTCAATCACAATTATTTTATAACCTAGCATAACATGAAGAATCTATGCATATTTATTATGTGTATTTGTATAATCTGTTATTCTCCATTCCAACTCCAGGGAGTATGAAGCTTTTAAATTACAAAATATTAAATAAATTTAACAAGTATATAAGTAAGGGAATGGCATCTTATATGTTTAGTTCCCAAAAACAGTAAACATAGCTAAGCTTTGTGAAAGAGCTTTTGAGGAGGTAAGCCCACAGCTGGGACTGTAAACAGCAAGTAATTGAAGTGATTGCAAGCATTACAAAACAGCTTATGAAGGCGGACAGATTGTCTGATGCAGAAGAGAAAAGCGGGATGTATCACAGGTGAAAATGATTAATATGGAGAGATGTTCAGCCTGCATCTTGGCAGAACATTCTGTGAAAATTTGTATTCACATGCAAAATTACCTTGAATCAAATTAAATATTTATTTTAAACATTAAACTTTTAAGTTATTTTCTTATCATGTAAATATTTTGGAAATGATATAAATTAACAACAGGCAATTTTAAAAAAACATGTGTATCCTTTATCTATGTATAGATCTATGAGTTATGTAACTTTTATTTCTATTGTATATGATTAAGTGGTTCTATAGTCATTAAAAAGTCATCATGTAAGTCAGTCCCTTTAGAGGATGCATACTTACTATGTAGGTTCCCCAGTGTCTACTCTTTGGTTGCTGCAATGTCCGAAGTATGCCCCGCAAATACGGTAATTCATAGCTCTCATAAGGGAAAGTGAGTGTCAGTGGGATCGCTTCAGAAGTACGTGTTGGCCAGCGCGTACTTCTGAAGCAGCAGGCATAAAGCAGCGCGCACAGTATGCGCCGCTATATGTCTACATTACACCGTGTGAATGTACCCTAAGGCAATTTTCACACAGCTTATAGCCGACGTAATTGCGGGGACGAATTTCGCCCTGCAATTACGCCGGCAGCCGTGCAGCGGGAGCTGGGCGGGGGGCCGGCAGCTCGCCGGCCCCATAGACATTCATTATTCACGGCGCGTACACACCGTAAATAATGTGTATGTCACTTTCTCCCCCATCGGCGTATTCGCCGAGCGGGGAGGAGAGACGAAATCCACAGTTCTCTATGAGAACTGTGGATTACCGTAGTTACTGGGACGGATTGGAGCCGTTCTGCAGCGCAAATACGGCGCACAGTACGGCTCCAATCAGTCCCAGAATAAGCTGTGTGAACGAGGCCTAACAGTGCAGGATCTTAACAGAGAGAAAAAGGTGATTATAAGGTAACTTAATTTATTAGGGGACTCAGCCTTAGGAAAGGGGGTCCTGTAGAGTGACTTTAAGGGTATGTTCACACAGCATATTGTAGCATATACCCTTGCACGCCGCAATAGACCTGCTGTTGAAGGTACTTGCTGGCCGGCACATACTTTCAACAGCGCTACGGCCTGGCACAGGAAATGCACAGGTTTAACATTGCACTCAATGAGTGCTATGATTTTACCATTTTTGCAAGGCGAACTTCAGGTGTATTGCAGTGCAATTACGCGTCAAACTATGTCCCGCAAATACGTCATGTGAACATACCCTTACATGTTACTAATACAAATATTAGAACAAATTAACATAATAATAATATAAAGTGTTCTCAAAGCTGCCCAAGAAGCTAAATGATCTAGTCAGAATAGGAAAAGTTAGTCCCCCCAGCAGAAGTAGGTAAATTACTGTTCATTTTAACTGATTAGATTAATTAATGTGCTAATTTGATTTTCAGAAGTGGTAAGAAAAAAATGTTTCTGTGCTTTCTTGTGCATCATCTTTAGAAGAGGCTTCCTTCTGGGACGACAGCCATGGAGACCAATTTAATGCAGTGTCTGCCATATGGTCCTAGTAATGACAAGCTAAACCCCCAACCCTTTAACCTCTGCAGCAATGCTGGCAGCACTCATGCGTCTATTTTGAAAAGACAATCTCTGGATATGATGCTGAGCACTTGCATTTAACTCCTTCGGTCGACCATGGCGATGCCTCTTCTAAATGGAAGCAAAATAAAAAGTAAATGGCATTACATGATTTATTACTGTTTGAGTGGAACCTGTCTTGTTAAACCACTTTATGGTCTCGGCCACCGAGCTGCAGCTCAGTTTTAGGATGTCGTCAATTTTCTTATAGCCTAGGCCATCTTTATGTAAAACAACAATTCTTTTTATTCTGATCCTCAGACAGTTCTTTGTCATCAGGTGCCATGTTGAACTTCCAGTGACTAGTATGAGAGAGTGTGAGAGCAATAAGGCTATGTTCACACTGGTTAAAATGGGGTGCATTTCGGTCCGTATTTCGCGCCGTACTGCGCTCAAATCCAGGTGAAATGCGCCCCAGTCATTACGGTAATCCACAGTTCTCATAGAGAACTATGGATTACGCCTCCTCTCCCCACTCGTGTAATACGCCGCGAGGGGAAATAAGTGACATGTCAGCGGCATGAGTAATGCATGTCTATAGGGCCGGCAGCCTGCCGGCCCCCCCGCCCTGCAATTATGCCGTGTAAACATAGCCTAATACCAAATTTAACCCACCTGCTCCCCATTCACACCTGAGACCTTGTAACATTAACAAGTCACATGACACTGTAAAGGGAAAATGACAAATTAAGCACAATTTGTCCATTTTCACTTTCGTTGCTAGCGTTTTAGACATTGAAGGCCGTGTGTTGAGTTATTTTGAAGGCACATCAAATTTACACTGTTACATAAGTTGTATAGCGACTACTTAAAATTTTTTATCAAAATGTCCTATCTTCGGTGTTGTTATATGAAAAGATATAATACAATATTTACAAAAATGTTAGAGGTGTAATCACTTTTGTGAGTTACTGTATATTCAATGAATTCTGACAGTTTTCATATACCAAAACAACATAAGTGTCATGGAGCATGCCGTGACCCACTCTCCGGGCCGCGGCTGCCCCTGTTCTTCTACACGCTGCCCAGCTGAATACTCACCCTGCTGCGCGCCTGCTTCCCGTCTCCGCTCTGCTGCGAGTCGGCATGGCCCACCTGCTTCGTAGGGCGTGCACGCGGCGGCTCTTCTGGATTTAAAGGGCCAGCCTGCCGGTAATTGAGTAATTGCCGGGCGCTGACCCTATATCTTCTAGACTCCTCCTATATTCTCTGCCAGAGTATTGGTGTTCCTTACTGTGTTTTGAGAGAGTGTTGGAGAGAGTTCTTACCTATCTGTGTACAAGTTATTCCTGCTATCGTTTCCTGACCATGTTGCCTGCCGCCTGCGCTGACCTTATCGCCTGTCCCCGACTATGCCTCTGTCTTACCAGGGGGAGCGACTAGTGTTGAGCGATTTTTATCGACAAAGTTGAAATCGGCAAGGTTTTTATGGTGATCGAATTTTCCAGATTACATGGATAATTTAAGTTAAAATCTGAGCATCATCGATTAAGATCGCGCCTTTTTCGGGGGTTCCTGTAATGTTGGCGGCCGCAAAGTCAGCTTATAGAATAGAGCAGGATGAGATGTGTGTGCGACGTCCATGACTGGGATGTGTATGGTGCGATTTGGCTTGAAAAATCAACAATACCTCGTTTTACATAGAACAGCGTTTCCTGTTTCAGCCTCAGTGTCTCTCAAGCGTCCTCATAGGGAAAGGGCGTGCGCTCTTCGTGTGGCCACACAGCCTCAGCGAAATTGTCTATTTCTGCACAGAGAAACCTCTGCTATTAGCCGTGGATCCTTCCAATTAGTTAATTATTAGAGATTTGAAAGAATTTATGAGTTAGCTAAGAGTAATTTTAAAGCAGCATCTACCGGTGTAAAGTCACGGTATACATTTCAGATAGGTGTTCAAATTTTACCCATTACACTGTGACTGTTTTATATTTCAACCTTGCACGTTAAATTACAATCCAGACACATCTTGTAGTCAGCACTCAGCACAGGTTTGTTTGTTGCCCAAAAATAACCGTGTATCGTACGAAACATCACAGTTACGTGTTTTTTGACTTTTGCGCACCCATACTGTTCATTGACGCGAGCATCTACGTAAATCATAAACAGCAATTCTATAATTCATCCACAGGTGATTTGAAGGTGCAAAAAATTACCGTGTTTATAATATCAAAAACATAACAGTTACGTGTTTTTTGACTTTTGCGCACCCAGTACTGTTCATTGACGCAGCATCTACGTAAATCTTAAAACATCAATTCTATATTCTCAGGTGAATAGAAAGGTGAAAAAAATACCGTTTATTATATCAAAACATAACAGTTACGGGTTTTTTGACTTTGCGCACCCAGTACGTTCATTGGACGCAGCATCCTACGTAAATCTTAAAACACAAATTCTATATTCCACCACAGGTGAATTGAAAGGTGCAAAAATACCGTGTATATACGAAAACATAAAAGATACGTGTTTTTTGAACTTTTGCGCACCCAGTACTAGTTCATTGACTGCAGCATCTACGTAAACTTAAAACCGCAATTCTAATATTCACCACAGGTGAATTGAAAGTTGCAAAAAATACCGTGTTTATTATATCAAAACATAACAGTTTACGTGTTTTTGACTTTTGCGCACGCCAGATACCTGTTCAGTGACGAATAATCTACGTAGAATCTTAAAACAGCAATTCTATAATCAACCACAGGTGAATTGAAATGCAAAAATCCGTTTATTATACGTAAACATAACAGATACGTGTTTTTTGACTTTTGGCGCACCCAGACTGTTCATTGACGCAGCATCTACGTAAATTCTTAAAACAGCAATTCTATATTCACCACATAGTAATTGAAAGGTGCAAAAAATACCGTTATTATATCCAACACATAACAGTTTACTGTTTTTTGACTTTGCGGCACCAGTACTGTTCAATTGACGCAGCATCTACGTAAATCTTAAAACAGCAATTCTATATTCACCACAGGTGAATGAAACAGTGGCAAAAATACCGTGTATTATACGAATACATGAACGAATACGTGTTTTTTGACTTTTTGCGCACCCAGTACTGTTCATTGACGGCAGCATCTACGTAAATCTTAAAACACAATTCTATATTCCAACACAGGTGAAATTGATAGGTGCATAAAATATCAGTTTTATTATATCAAAACATAAGCATTTACGATGTTTTTTGACTTTTGCGCACCCAGTACTGTTCATTACGCAGCATCTACGCAAATCTAAAAAAGCAATTCTATATTCACCACAGGTGAATTTGAAAGGTGCAAAAAATCAGTTTATTATATCAAAACATAACAGTTACTGTTTTTTTGGACTTTTGCGCACCCAGTACTGTTTCATTGACTGCAGCATCTACGTAAATCTTAAAACAGCAATTCTATATACCCCAGGTGAATTGAAAGGTGCAAAAATACGTTTATTATATCAAAACATAACAGTTACGTTTTTTTTGGACTTTGCGTCACCCAGTACAGTTCATTGACCAAGCATCTACGTAAATCTTAAACAGCAATTCTATATTCACCACAGGTGAAATGAAAGGTGCAAATAAAATTATACCGTTTATTATATCAATACATAAAGTTACGTTTGTTTTTGACTTTTGCGCACGCCAGTACAGTTCATTGACTCAGCATCTACGTAAATCTTAAAACGCAATTCTACATTCACCACAGTGAATTGAAAGGTGCAAAAAATAACGTGTATTATACTAAAACATAACAGTTACGTGTTATATGACTTTTTGCGGCAACATTACTGTTCATTGACGCCGCATCTACGTAAATCTTAGAACAGCACTTCTGATAATTTCACCACAGGTGATTTGAAAGGTGCAAAAAATACAGTTTTATTATATCAAAACATAACGTTACGTGTTTTTTTAATATTTTGCGCACCCAGTACTGTTCATTGACGCAGCATCTACGTAAAGTCTAAAACAGCAATTCTATATTCACCACCAGATGAATTGAAAGGTGACAAAAAAACAGTTAATTATATCAAAACATAACAGTTACTTGTTTTTGTACTTTTGCGCACCCAGTACTGTTCATTGACGCTGCATCTACGTAAATCTTAAACAGCAATTCTATATTCAACCACAGGTGAATTTGAAAGGGCAAAAATACGGATATACACTAAACATAACAGTTACGTGTTTTATGACTTTTGCGCACCCAAGACTGTTCATTGACGCAGCATCTACGGTAAATCTTAAAACAGCAATTTTATATCACCACAGTGCTTGAAAGGGGCAAAAAATACCGTGTAATTATACGAATACATAACAGATAACGTTTTTTTTGACTTTTGCGGCACCCAGTACTGTTCATTGACGCAGCATCTACGTAAATCTTAAACAGCAATTCTATATCACCACAGTTGAATTGAAAAGGTGCAAAAAATACAGTTTATTATATCAAAACATAACAGTTACGTGTTTTTTTTGACTTTTGCGCCCATCCAGTACTGTTCATTGACGCAGCAACTACGTAAATCTAAAAAGCAATTCGTATATTCACCACGGTGAATTGAAAGGTGCAAAATACCGTTATTAAATCAAAACATAACAGTTACGTGTTTGTTTGACTTTTGCGCACCCAGTACTGTTCAATTGATCGCAGCGTCTACGTAAATCGTAAAACAGCAATTCTATATTCACCACAGGTGAATTGAAAGGTTCAAAAATACCGTTTATTAATATCAAACATAACAGTTACGGTGTTTTTTGACTTTTTGCGCTCTCAGTACTGTTCATTGACGCAGCATCTTACGTTAAATCTTAAAACATCAAATTCTATATTCACCACAGGTGAATTGAAAGGTGCAAAAAATACCGTGTATTATACGAAAACATAACAGATACGTGTTTTTTGACTTTTGCGCACCCAGTACTGTTCATCTGACGCCAGCATCTTACGTAAATCTTAAAACAGCAGTTTTTCTTCATTCTATATTCAACCACAGGTGAATGAAAGGTGCAAAAAATACCTGTTTTATTATATCAAAACATAACAGTTACGTGTTTTTTGACTTTGCGCCCCAGTACAGTTCATTGACGCAGCATCTAACGAAAATCTAAACCGCAATTCTATAGTTCACCACAGGTGAATTGAATAGGTGCAAAAAATACCGTGTATTTATACGAAAACATAACAGATACGTGTTTTTGTGACTTTGCGCTACTCCAGTAACTGTCATTTGATGCAGCATCTACGTAAGTCTTAAACAGCAATTCTATATTCACACAGGTGAATTGAAAGGTGCGAAAAAAATACCATTTATTATACCTAAACATAACCAATATACGTGTTTTTTTGACTTTTGCCCAGTCCAGATTTGTGAAGGACACTTGCATTTAAATTTGAATCCAGCAATTTGAGTTTTGATTAGAGTGATTTGAGAATAGCTTGGTATTTGCCGTCTTTTAATAAGAACTTTCCAAACTATTCCATACTCTCAATTTTTATATTCTGGACATGGAGCGAAATGCAGGTGGTAAGCTAGCAAAGAGGGGGGTAGCACATGGAGGTAGAGGTACGAGAGAAGGTGCTCCTTCCAGTGCTGGCGACAACACGCAAGCCAGCGCATCGTCAGTTTCAGGACCGTCAGGCCTGTTCATCGCTGGTCAGGGCCCTGTGAATCTAAGTAACGAACATCGTTCGCCATCTGTCCTTCAGTGGTTAATGCAACCTGCATCTAGCATCTTAACTCTCGCTCTGTCCTCCGCAGTCACTCCACGAAATGTCGTCATCATCACATCAGCATCCGTCCAAACATGAAGCATCCAAATGTCAACTCCGTGGTACCACCACTGTGGATAATCCTTGTCTGAAGACCCTCCTTTGATACAAAATCGGTTGGGGTCAGAAGGCATGTAAAAGATCAAGGAGGATGAATTAGATCTGCTCTGAATGCCTCAGTTACGGATGCCACCAGAGGAGGTGAAGGAACCGGTCAACTCGGCAAAAATCCCGGGCGGTCGGCAACGCAACTTGCTAGAGCCCCTTGCTTGTAGCCCGCAGCTTCTGGAATGCAGAAAGTCTCAGGACGACCAAGTCACCTGTGTTGATGATGATGATGATGACGACATTGCGGATCCAATCCTGGTCTTTTCCGCAAATTTGCTTGGAGCGCTTCATCAGTGGACGAGGAGGAAGACGATGGGTAAGTTTCAATACGGGACCCGCCACAAAAAGTGATAGGGCGTCGCAGAAGTCCCTTATATGATCCGCCAGCCACGGTCAGCGCAACCCCTCTCCTCGCGTTATCTGCGTCAAAAAGGTCAGGACCTCTCAAGCCTGGGCCTTCTTGTGAGCAAGCCTTCTGATTCACCAGCGATGTCATAGCCGCCTTTGCCAGTAAAACCCCGCATAAGTAGAGGTCAAAACCTTAAGTGGTTAACCACCACCAACATGTCTAGTTCACAAGCAGGCGAATGCATGATTGAAATGGAGGGTACACTTGGCCAAAAAAGCCAGAGCCGACACCGGGCCTCAACCACTGTCACAACCCACTGTCTCCGCCTCCTCCTCACTCCGCCACGACCAAGCGTTCCTCCGCTGCCCATGTCTCTCAAGTCATGATCAGGGATCAGCCTCCGGCTTCAGCTCCACCGTCGCCCGAGTACCACCAGCACCAACAGAGACTCCATCCTACCCCTTCCCTTCCGCCAGTTTGACGACCTGCACGCCGTACAGCGGGCCAGTCTAGCAGCCAGCCTTCTGTCTTCCAGGTTTGGGACAGAAGGAAACACTTTAACCCAAACCATCCCAATGCCAAAGCCTGCATGTCTTGCATTGCCAGCTTTTGGCCTTGGAAATGTTTGCGCCTTCCGACTGTGGACACAGATGGTTCCGCCACGTCAATGGCCCTCGCTTGTGCCCCCCAATACCAGATGCCGAGCAGGCATTTTCTTTGCCAGAAAAGCCGTCCCTGCCTGGCCAGCCACGTGTCATCTAAATTTTCCAAGGCGCGTTGTCTGCCATCTGGGTCCGGAAAAGTCCATCTGCACCACCGACACATGGACTAATTAAGCACGGCCAGGCCGCTATATCTCAGTGACCGCTCACTGTGGTGAGCTGGGTGGATGTCTCTGGGGGTGACGGTGGCTCTCAGTGCTCGCGCACGCTCTTCAAAACTGCAGGATGGTGCAGGCTCTTTCCCCCAAGGTTTCCTCTGGTGGCATCACCGTTACCCAGAGACACCATGCCGTGTTGAAATTAATCGCCTTGTAGACCGTGCTCACACACAAGGTCAGGCAGTGTACGGCCTCTAACAACGAGACCGAGCGCGCTGGCTGGGTGGACAAGAACCTTGTGCCAGCAAGTGGTGTGCGATAAGAAACGGCGAAATCTGCAGGCCGCCTTAAATCTGGTAGTCTTGAGCACATCCCTTGCCTGGCACATGTCATGAACCTTGTCGTCCAGAAATTTTCTAAAGAGCTATCACCCGGGTCTGGACTGCCTGCTGAAGAAGGCACGAGGTCCTGAGTGTTCCGCACTTCACGCCGTTCGCACCCTGCTTCATCCCCGCCTGGGCCTGCGTTGCAGCGTCAGCTCGGCCTCCCCGTCAACCGTCCTCATTGTTGACGTGGCAACACGCGGGAAAATTCCACCTCCACATGGCTCCAGCGATGTGGCAGGAGCGCAATGCCATTACGGCAGTACGAAGTGTACACATGGGCCGACATGCAGCGGTCCGACCTCGGGGTGTTTGAACCACCGAGAGTGAGGCAGGTGAAAGAGCTCTTCACCAACCTGCCCATTATTGTAAGAAGCCACCAAAATGGTCAGTGCGGACTATGCCCGTATGTCAGCATGAGCATTGTGTGATCTTATTTCTGGAACCGATCGTTGGACACTCTGAAACAACAGTCCCCCAGCGACAGAGGAGAGACGGACACAGATGCGGACTACGGAGCCTTTCTCTCCCGTCAAATCCACAAGGCCCGACAGTTTCAACAATTTCACGGTCCCTTCATTAGGCAGTGGATTCGGTCCTGAGCTAGTTCAAGGTGCGCATTCAGCTCTCAGTTGCATCATCTCAGGCAAGCCAGGGCCTGTGTTGAAGCTGTGCCGAGGCAGCGGAGAGGAGGAGGAGGAGGTAATTCTAGACACCGATTTTACCGACGTCCCCTCTTGGAAAGAGGTTAGGCGCGACTTTATCGGAGGAGAAGATGAGAAGATCAGTTGCTATTGGCCCCTCGACCCAGAGGCTTGGAAATCAAGCTCCATCTCTCACATGAGTGCTTGGATGCTCCATTTTCCTCCAACATGATCCTCGCAATAAGGCCATCAAAAGACACAGTTACTGGGTGGCCACCGCTCCTGATCCCGCGGTACTAAACAAAAATCAGCACTTTCCTCCACCCACCCAAATAGAGATTATAAAGCAGTAAATGAGACCTTGCTTGATTGGAGTCAACTGGAGACATCTGGTTGCTTCTGCTTCACTTTCCCCAAATTCACGGTGGAACAACATCAAGCGACGTGACAGCAGTAGAAGTAGCCATAGTAGGCCTTAGCGGCAGCAAGCTGGCAAGGGTGGCAGAAGCCTAATGGGTACTCTGGCAATCTTTGTTACCACCTCACCAACGCATGCAATGCCGTGGCACACATCCAACTCACAGATATCAGCTTAAGAACATGTGCACGACTATCTGCGTCTTCAACACCCGATGTATTTGCATGTGTTCCGGACCCAATATACTTCTGGGGGTATCCAAAATGACGAATGGCCCGAAGCTGGCTCGTCACGCCATAGAGGTGTTGTCCCTGCCCAGCAGCCAGCGTCTTATCAGGAGCGGACCTTCAGCACAGCTGGGAGGAGTCATTACAGACAACGCATCCGGCATTCCACCAGATAATGTGGATCGTTTGACTTTCATCAAGATGAATCAGGCATGGATCTCAGATGATTTGTGGCCCCAATTTGCCGAGGTCACCGTTTAGTTTGCCGTCACGTCACATTCCTTTTCAAACAGAAATGGTCCTCTTGAAAACTTTTTTTAAAATAACATTTCTTACTGCAAGTTTTTATTCTCTTTTTCCCAACAGTATCATTTTGAGGTTTTGCTGTGAGTGATACTGTAAAAGACAGCAGGTTTCATGACAACACCGTATTCCATTTTAACTCACTTTATCATAAGAAGTTTTCGAGCATTGTCAATGGTTTTTAGAGGTCATGTTGCTGTGAGATACAGCAATACTCAGGCCTTTGGAACAGAAATGTTACTTCTAATTTTCATTTCTCACTAAAAATTTTTAATAGTTGCTGTGAATTCATATTTATAATTTTTTGGGGTCATGTTGCTGTGAGATACAGCTATAATAATGAGTCCTTTTAGGAATAGAAATGTGGCTTCTAAGTGTCATTTCTCCTCACAAATTTTAACAATGTTGTTTTCTAAACAGACATTTTTCTTCACAATTGACCAAAGTGGCTCAAGGGTCATGCTTTGAATTTTTGGTGGCAATTTGCTGTGACATGCAAGCTATACTACAGTCCTATTTCTAAAAATGTTAGTTTCTAACAGACATTATGTTCTTGACATTGACCAAAGTGGCTCAAGGGTCATGCTTTGAATTTTTGGGGGCATTTCGCTGTGACATGCAGCTATACTACAGGTCCTATTCTAAAAAATGTTGTTTCTAACAGACATTTGTTCTGCACAATTGTCAAGAGTGGCTCCAAGGGTAGATGGTGCTGTCAGAAACAGGAATAGGTACGGACCGTTTAATGGACACATATTGCAAATGACTTGTTTTTCGGCAAGAATCTTTAACATAGCTATCAATCCTGTATTGAGAACAACCCATTTAATACAATGAAAAAAAAGAGAAACAAAGACATGGTGGATTCATCCTATTTTAAAAATGTGTTTCTAGAATTAAAGTACTAAAAACTGCATGTACAAAATATCTGTTAAAAAAATTCCTCCTGAATTGTACAAGGAGTACAGGAAAAACGTTGACCAGATGAAGTTATTCAGAGAACTTGAGTATGGAGCACCGACAGAGAACAAAGTACAGAGACCATTCCTCCAGCACGTTGAGTAAAATGAGAAAAAGAATGCCAAGGATAAAGGGCACCTGGTGTAACAGGAGCGTTAACCACTCATATTTCCAAGTAAGCTCACTGGTCCCCACTCATACGAGGGCAGAGCGCTACCCAGGTAATTTATGTGTTACAGGAGGAAAGGACTGGAGTTCTCACACTTCCGCTTCCGACTCTGCTTCAGCACGACAGTTTTCGTTGCTTTGGCGTCATCATGGCATTTTAACCTGCATGTTAATAGATGACGGGACGCCAGCCTGGGCTTCACCGCACCCACTGTAACTCCGGCTGGTCATGCTGTGCCCAGGACGGTAATATTCCAATGTCCAGTGAAACATAAAAATGTGTTGAAAGCTCCTTTTTCCTGGCACTTATTTGAAATGTGGGGGTCTAGCAGGTTTGGTGCTCATGCAGTGGCCCAGACAGTGTATAGTCAATGTCCATTGAAACCTAAAATGGTGGTTTGAAAAGACCCTTTCCCCCCCCCCCTTTTCCGCACTTTTAAATGTGGGGGGTCATTGCAGGTTTGGGGCTCAATGCTGTTGCCCAGACAGGTAAGTCCAATGTCCATTGAAACTAAAATGGTGTTGAAAGACTCCTTTTTCCGGCACTTTTTTAAATGTGGGGTCATGCAGGTTTGGGGGCTCATGCTGTGGCCCAGGACAGGTATAGTCAAGTGTCCAGTGGAAACTAAAATGGTTGGTTGAAGGGGGGGGGAAGTGAAAAGACTCTTTTTCCGGCACTTTTTAAATGTGGGGGTCATGCAGGTTAGGGGCTCATGCTTTTTCCCAGGACAGGTATAGTCAATGTCCAGTGAAACTAAAAATGGTGGTGAAAAGACTCCTTTTTCCGGCACTTTTTAAATGTGGGGGCATGCAGGTTTGGGGCTCAAGGCTGTGGCCAGGACAGTATAGTCATGTCCATTTCAACTAAAATGGTGGTTGAAAGACTACCTTTTTTCCGGCACTTTTTAAATGTGGGGGTCATGGCAGGTTTGTGCTCATGCTGTGGCCATGACAGTAATAGTCAATGTCCAGTGAAACTAAAATGGTGGTTGAAAGACTCCTTTTCCGGCACATTTTAAATGTGGGCGTCAATGCAGGTTTGGGCTCGATGCAGTGGGCCCAGGACAAGGTATAGTCAATTCCATTCAAGTAACATGATGGTTCAAATCATACGCCATCAGGCACTTTTTAATTTGTGGTGAATGCAGGATTTAATGTTCAGGCTGTGGTACACCGACAGGATAGTAAATGGTCGTGACTTTTTTTTCATGTGACTTTTTATAACTTAGTTGTTGCACTACAGATGTAGGACGTAATCCCATTTGACTGTTGTGGATGTTAATTTCAGCTTCTCAGCCTTTTTTTTTTTTTTTGTTTTGGTGTAATAATGAACGGTTTTGTTGCTCTCCCATAGACTTTAATGGTAATCGCTCATAATCGATGTCTCATATCGAAAAAAACCTTATCGAGAGCGGCCGACTATCGACTATCGATCGAGCTCGATAGCCAACGCAATCGCTCAACACTAGTAGCGACCTGGTAGTTCCTCGCCACAGCAAGTCCAACTTGCTTTGCGGCAGGCTCTGGTGAATACTGGTGGCTACTTAGACTCCACTTCCTGGCATGGCTTATGCCATCGCCTGCGGTGGTCCAGTGAATCCACCTACATCCATGACAATAAGCTGCCTACAGTTATGAGAAACATTATTAGAACAAACAAACAAAAATTAGAAGGCAGGTACAAACAGGTAGGTAAAAACAATCTCAGATGAACAAAAGCACATAACAAATTACACAGTGTCATTATTTATTTAACAACAATAATGAAAATACACTTTGTGAACCAATAGCTTGCAGAATCACCTTTAGCAGCAATAAATGAAGGTATGCATTTTCTTCATGGCTACATCAGACTTTAACATCGTTCTGGAGGAATTTTGGCCCAGTGCATACTGTTGCTTAAAGGGGTGTTATCGTTTGAACTGTTTGTGCTCTTGAGCTAATTCTATGAAATTGAATTTGAAATCCAGGGGCGAGTCTCTTCTCTCAGAAGACGTGTCTCTCCTGCCAGGAGGCGTGTCTCCCCTCATTGAAGCTGTGACATCATCATTCTGTGTGAGGAAGCTGAAGCAGAAGGATGTCTGGAGAGAAGAGATCTGCAGCCTCCTGCATGCTTCTCATGTGTCTGCAGAGTTTCAGCTTCAGGCTCCACAAGTTCCTTGCTGGGCTATAACCAGTCATACACACAGCCTGAACTGATGAAACACATGTGAGGAAGCACACTGCCCCTTCCCTCCTTCCCTTCTGTTACCAGACAGGAGACTGTGTGACTGTGGTATATGGAGGAATACACACTGCCCTCCTCTCCCTCTGTTATCAGGCAGAAGACTGTGGTATATGGAGGGAACAGAGGATGTAACACTGTGTTATTTGAGGGATCTATGAGTTAAATAGCCAGTAATTAGCCAGATCATTCACCCTAAAGTTGGGAGATGAGTATACAGCCAGCAGCCCTTGGTTTTACTTTCGGTTTCAACAGCTCAGAGGGGAGTAAACACAGAGTGTACAGGCAGCCAATCAGGGGGCGTGTCCGGGGCGTTTCCTGGCTGGGGGCGTATACCAACAGGTTGAATGAAATGTCAGCCAGCCAACCACAGTGCAGGGGTGTGTCAAGGGGTGGGATCCAACCGGGGTGTGTCCCGACTAGCCAATCACAGAAAAGGGGGCGTTTCCCGACTAGCAGCAGCAGAAATAGAATACAGATTTACATAAAAGCTCATATCTGCTAAACTAAGTGACTGAGGCAATGCAATCCAATTACAAAAGTGCTTATTTTTACTGTCCCCATAATCTGAGACATGATCTTTGTAACGATACAACCCCTTTAGGTGCACAGAGGTTTGTGTGCACTCATATACGCACAGCTTTCTTAGAAGGGTTTTCTCAGTCGACTTTTAGCATGTAGGGAAAGGTAAATAGGAAGAATAATACCAAAAACATTGCTTTGTTGATTTTACTTTTGCCAGAAGATAAAGAAGATTTTATCTTCTCTTAGAGTACACAAGTTACTCTAGCTACCGACCATCTCTCCCCACCTCTCCCTGCTCTCTAAGGGGACGTTTACACGGCACAGGACAAATACCGGTCGGTTTATCCGCCGGGCGGAAAATCTGTGCAGTGGGGACCGCTGCTCGGATTTTCCATTAAGGTCCCTGTAAAAGTATTTCAGCCGGTTTGCACTCGGTTTTCAAAACCGAGAACCGGCTGAAAAACCGTGCTGTGGGGACATGGCATAATTGCGCTGAGCTGCCGTCAGTCCATTCATGGTAGTCACTCTGTGAAGAGTCTTATCTCTAGCAAGGGACTTTGTTTACTTAACGAAATGAAAAGCTTTCACTTCTTAGAACTCTGCAGCTTTGTGTAATATACTTTTTAAATCTCCTGCAGTCATGACACTGTAAAAGGAATAGCTAGGAACAGCAGAGCTCATGTGTCATTCACTGCTATAGACATACCCACAGCATGAGCAGGATGTGTGAGTCTAAAGCAGACTATGTCTTTATGAAACTGCATGGTGAGGAAACCCCTTTAACCTCCTACCGACATTGAACATATGAGTATGTCTTGATGCCGGTGCGATCCCGCTACATAGTCGCCAGGTGTTAATTGCAGCTAACACCCGGTAGTTACAGCATGGGAGGGCACCGGCCCCATCTCTCACTGTTTAACCGTTTAGCCTTCTTTGGCATGACATCTAAACCAACTCTTCTTCACCGTTCTTCACTGTGATCGGGGCGGCTGCCATCGCCGCCATGTTTTCGAGCCATATTGGTACACTTTAATGCATTGTCTATACAATGCATTAGACTGTAAAAATGATTGCTCCCTCTATTTGTGTAGTACCACACAAAATTTAAAGTGTAAAAAAAAAAAAAAAAAAGTTCAAATCGCCCCCCTTTTGCCATTTTACAAATAAAAAAAAATAAAAAAGTTACACATATTTGGTATCGCCACTTCCGAAAAAGTCTGATCTATTAATATATAACATCATTTATCATGAACACTGAACGTAGAAGAAAAGGAAATTGCAATTGGAGCCTTCTAATCCTGAAGTATGGAGGTCTGAACAGACACCGAGAGAGGTAGCATGTAGAGTAGGTTCCCACCTGAAATTGGGATCACCTTGCTGCGGTAGGTGGGATTTCATAGTTTTGATCAAAAATGTACAGTAAGAATCCCAAGTTTTTTCATATATTTCATAGTAGCATAAATGGTTTTTCAAAAAATTCTTGTGTCCTCTTTGACTGTTTTTTTGTGACTTAGAGTGCTGCTGATGTTGTATTGTTTTTGCATAACTATTGACTGCCACAACAGTGTGCACCTAATACGTTTATTTTTCAAAACGGAAGTGCTGACCAGATTTTGTTTTTTGAAAAAAAATTCCAGACGGCAAAATTGCGTTTTTTTGTCATTTTATGAAAAATGTGCATGCATTTCAAACTGGTAGCAATAAAAAGTACACTTCAACCCGCAAAAAATGCACACTCACTCAAGTCCGTAGGTGATAGTACAAAAACTTTATCAATTGCAGAAAACGGCACGGCGGATAGAAAATGTTTGGATTTTTTTATGCTACCTACATGTTTGGTATCACTGGATGCGTATTAACCAGTAGAATACAGATAACACATCACTTTTACTGAAGATTGAACGTTGTAAAAACAAAACTCCCGCAAACATGGCACAAGTATAGTTTTTTTCCCCCACTTTGAATCTTTTCTGCAGTTTCCCAGTATATTCTATGTTAATATGAATAACACTATTAAAAAGTACATCTTTTCCAGCAAAATAAAAACCCCCATGTTTCTATGTAGGTGGAAAAATAAAAAATGTATGGCTCTGGGAAGGCGAGGAAGGAAAACTAACGTAAAACAAATAGGCCTTGCCGTTAAGGAGTTAAGATACTGTCTCAATTGAGTTAAGGCCTTTAGTTTGATAAATACTTTTCTCTTTTAGCCATTCTGTTGTTGATTTGCTGGTGTTCTTGAGATCAGTGTTCTGTTGCATGGCCCAGTTTCAGCCAAGATTTAGCTGTTGGATACATGGTCTTACATTTGACTCTAGAAAACTTTGGTATACAGTGGAGTTCATGGCTGACTCAATGACTGCAAGGTGCTCAGATCCTGTGGCTCCAAAACAAACTCAAACCATCACTCCTCTGCTACCTTACTTGTTAGGTATAAGGTGTTTGTGCTGTTATGCTGGGTAATGTGTGTCATAAATGATATGTTACCCATATTCTGTGGGTCAGAATTCCAGGGATAGCAAAGTTATATAGTTTTCATAATATTTTACTACTTTTAGAAAATTAAAAACTTATTTTTATGAATTTGCTTTGCATCGCTAATTTCTGAGAGTGTACTTTTTATTGGTACCATTTTGTGATACATGCTGCTTTTTATTCACTTTTTTTTACATTTTTGGGGGAGAAGAAGTGACCAAAAATGTACAGTATTGGTGTTGGATATTTTTTTTCCTTGACATTCACCTTGTAGGGTAAATGATGTTATATTTGAATATATAATTTTTTTTTATGGATGCAGTAATAACAATTACGTTTATCCTTTTATTTGTTTAATTTTTAGAATGGATAAAAAGAAAGTTTTGAACTTTTAATATTTTTTATTGTTTTATATTTAAAAAAAAGATTTTTATTTCTTCTATGATAGTGTAGTATACAGGAGTTTAACCCCATGTGTATACTACTATGTGATTTTATGCTGAATTAAGGGTGAGATGCTATTTTGCACTGAGATACTAATGATGACATGATGTCTGAGTAAACTCTGTGTTGACTTAGGCTATGTTCAAGTGGAGTAATTTCGGGGTGCGGGGCATAGAGTACGCCCTGCAATTATGCTGGTGTTCGAGAGCTCGCGCTGCCGGCCGTGAATAATTGAAATGTCATTTATCTCCCCGTGCGTACAATGTGATCGGATTGTAAACCTGGGGAGAGGAGGCGTAATCCATAGTTCTCTATGAGAACTGTGGATTACCGTAATTACTGGGGTGTATTTCGCTTATATTAGAGTGCAGTACGCGGCGAAATACGCGGCGAAATGCTCCCCAATTTAAGCCGTATAAACATAGCCTTATATGTACTGCCAGAGACCAGAATCTGCAGGAGCTTGTGTGATGTAGCAAATGTTGTTGTAAGTGTTTAGCTTTGCAACCATTGGTTAAGAGGTGGAAGGAGTAGCTAGGGACAGGTACAAAAAGTTCATAAATAGGATGTAGTTTAATCTGTAGTTTTAGTTCTAGTGAGTGTTGGTGATACCTGTGGTCTGAACCTTTGTCAGATCACAGGAGAAGATGGAAGGGTCCCACTTAACCCTTTGAAGACTGGGCCCTTTCCAGACTGCAGCTGGAAAGGCCCATCACCTTATTCCTCGGCCATGGATCTCTGTGTGGACAATAGAAACTCTTATGAAAGGATTGCTGGATTGGAGGATTCCCTGGGAAAGGTACACTAGGAAGATGTACATGATAGGTAGTGCATAGGAAGTCCCCTGCTGGCCTACCGCCCAGACTGGTTTCCAGAATTGCCTTTAGCTTGTCCGTCTAGGTCCAGTTCTCCTGGGGTTACTCCGTCATCCCCTTGAAGTCTATCTGGAAGTGTTAGGATGTCAATTCTCCTTGGGTTTGCAAGGCAATTTTAGAAGGGAACCTCTGATGGCTACTAGCTGCAATGCGGGTGTGGAAAGGATTGTAACTTAAAAAAAAAAAAAGATGCCATGTTTAGCAGCTTGTTGAGAAATAAAGAGGTTAAGTGATGCTTGATACCTACCTTTAAAGGGGTTTTCTCACTACGAAGCTCATAGTTTAAAATGAGGGGACCAAAAATGTAAGCATGTATGTCCTTGGTTACCATTATCAAAGTGCTATGGCTTTAGAGAATGGGGTGATTTACCTCATCTTAGAAATGGAATTTGTTTACAGGTCGGCTTATGCCCTGCTTGTTTATTATTGGCTGATTGGTGAGTTGTGTGCCACCCAGGTCATAACAGGAGCGTGCACACACAGGAGATACAGAGAACCGGTCGCGGACGAGAGAGAGAGAGAGTGAGTCAGTGGTGGGTGCGACGTGGTGTGCAGGGGAGGGTGAGATTCACTGACTGCAGTCAGTGGTGGGTGTGACATGGTGTGCGGGGGATGGTGAGATTCACTGACTGCAGTAAGTGGTGGGTGCGACGTGGTGTGAGTGGGAGGGTGAGATTCACTGACTGCGGTCAGTGGTGGGTACAACGTGGAGAGCGGGGGGGTGAGATTCACTGACTGCGATCAGTGGTGGGTGCGACGTGGTGTGCGGGGGAGGGTGAGATTCACTGACTGCGGTCAGTGGTGGGTGTGACCTGGTGTGCGGGGGCGGGTGAGATTCACTTACTGCGGTCAGTGGTGGGTGTGACGTGGTGTGCTGGGGAGGGTGAGATTCACTGACTGCGAGCAGTGGTGGGTGCGACGTGGTGTGCGGAGTTGGGTGAGATTCACTGACTGCGATCAGTGGTGGGTGTGGTTTGGTGTGCGGGGGAGGGTGAGATTCACTGACTGCGATCAGTGGTGGGTGCGACGTGGTGTGCGGGGGAGGGTGAGATTCACTGACTGCGATCAGTGGTGGGTGCGACGTGGTGTGCGGAGTAGGGTTAGATTCACTGACTGCGATCAGTGGTGGGTGTGGTTTGGTGTGCGGGGGAGGGTGAGATTCACTGACTGCGATCAGTGGTGGGTGCGACGTGGTGTGCGGGGGAGGGTGAGATTCACTGACTGCGATCAGTGGTGGGTGCGACGTAGTGTGCGGGGGAGGATGAGACTCACTGACTGCAATCAGAGATCGGAGTGGAAGCCCAGGTCTGGTTATGGCCAGGTAATGTGTTACTAGTTGTCGGCTGAGTGGTGTGTCCCGCATAGGTCACAAACGGGAGCGTGCACAGTATGTCGATGCCGTGCACAGGTCGTAGATGGGGGAACATGGTGAAGCAGGGATCACAGAGAGAGGCAGTCCTATGTAAATCACAGACAGAACACAAGTGTTCCATGCAGTCCCATATAAATCAGTTTTGTGAGACAACTGTGCAGTCCCACATAAATAACTTTTGTGAAACAACTGCACAGTCCCATGTAAATCACCAACAGAGAAAAAACTGTACCATGCAGTCCCACGTAAATCACTTTTGTGAGATAAATGTGCAGTCCCATGTAAATCACAGACAAGGAACACAACTGTACTGTGCAGTACCACGTAAAGCT
The DNA here is from genome assembly GCA_025379985.1 of Phyllomedusa bahiana. Lineage (NCBI taxonomy): Eukaryota > Metazoa > Chordata > Amphibia > Anura > Hylidae > Phyllomedusa > Phyllomedusa bahiana. Next base: position 51,567 of record JAODAL010004019.1, on the reverse strand, counting down.
TTTGTGCCTCATATGTGCAGCCCCCTGTAAATCACTTTTGTGACACAAACATAGTCCCAGGTAAATCAAAGAGAAAACAGCTGTACCGTGCAGTCTCACATAAATCACTTTTGTGCCCCAGATGAGCAGTCCCATGTAAATCACTTTTTTGATACAATTACACAGTCCCATGTAAATCAGACATAGAACACAGCTGTACAGTGCAGTCCCGCGTAAGTCACTTTTGTGACTTAGATGCGCAGTCCCACGTAAATTGCAAACAGCGAAATACCACAGCTGTACTATGTAGTCCCACATAATACAGTTTTTGTGACAGATGTGCAGTCCCACATAAATTACAGAGAACACAACTGTACTTTGCAGTTCCACATAAATCACATTTGTGATACAAATGCTCAGTCCCAGGTAAATCAAAGATAAAACAGCTGTACCATGCAGTCCCATATAAATCACTTTGTGCCCTAGGTGTGCAGTCCCACGTAAATCACCTTTGTGATACAATTGCACAGTCCCATGTAAATCAGACAGAGAACACAACTGTACCATGCAGTCCTGCATAAATCCCATAGGGATAGTGATTTCTATTCCCTATAGTTATTTTTGAGCTATATACCTGCTTATAGTTGTATTAAAGGTATTTTGGGAGAGTGTATTAGTGCTCCCTTTTAAGGTTTATATTAAAAGTTATGTTTTATAGTCTTGTACAGTGAATTGTTCAATAAAAGTTGCCACACAGCTGACCAAGTTCACCACTGAAAACACTGATTTCAGTCCGTAACACAGAATCCTCAATCTGAATTAAGTGGCTCCAATATTGTTTTGCACACGTGGGGAGACATTTATGAAGGCAGGTGCTTCGAAGTGAATTGGTGAGTCTTGTTTTCAGTGTATAATGAGCCTGAATGTATGAAAGTGGTTTCTGTGCGATTATAAATGGTCTGAAGTCATTTCACCTCGCCTATGTATTAGGCACATTACGACACTTAGGCGCATTAGTAATGCACCTAACATGTATAAAGACTATTTTTTATTAAAAAAAAGTCATTAGAATAGTATGTCCGTGAATAGAAACTATGGTACTGATCTTGCTTGGTGGACCACAGGTCCCAGCAAGACCTGTGGTGTGCTGAGTCTTGCTTTATGTAGAATAAAGGGTGAGAGCAGCAAAAATAAATGTCAAATTTAATGTAGTAAAATTAAAAATTGTAAAATCAGAACAACATCAGTGGGTTATTTAATGTCAAACTAGTTTTATTAAATTTAAATATATTTTATAGGAGATATTTTTATATTTTTGGGATATTATATATTTTTATATTAATTTTATATGAAAATTTTTTTTGTTAAATTTAAATAATTTAATATAGTTTGATAATTATCAGAAGTTACTTTTTATTATTGTACTGGTGTAAGTTGAGAAATAAGGGACATTTTTTGCCCTAATGGCAAATCTAGCTCCACTTCGACTCCTCAGGCTCAGGTAGACCACATTAAAATAGGTCTGCCTGTTCGAGCAGTAATGCGCCTAGTTTTGCCAAACCAAATTCATATAATGTGTCTAATGTTCCGAGTGTGCTGCAACAAGCCACCAGAACGCCCCATCATGTTGGGTGCATTAAAAAGTGTCGAGTCTTAGGGTATGTTCACACGGCGTAATTGCGACGGGTGTTTTGGGTGTCCACCGGCCCCATCGCCGCAAATAATTGACGTCACTTATTTCCCTGTGCGTACAATGCTATTGCATTGTACACGCGGTGGAAAGAGGCGTAATCCATAGTTCTCTATGAGAGCTCTGGATTACTGTAATTGCGGCACGAATCTCGCCACGTATTAAGCGCAAATATGCGGTGAAATGTGCGGTGCAATTACGCAGTGTGAACATACCCTTACGAACAATGCGCCTAACACATTCATTAGGTGCATTAGACATCGTAGACTGCTCACTTAGGTGCATTTTATACCAGAAAAGGGTGAAAAACCTGACCATACATGTCTCCCTCAGTTATTTGATAAAATGCATAAGCTCTTGTGCTGTAATTCCTTAGGCCAGAGCTCCTCTGTGACAGTTCAATACTGCAAAGTCATGCTAAAATCCATTACAAAGTTATAGAGTTATCAGAAAAGGGACAGATGTGCCTGTAATTGTATTACCTTCCTGTAGTTTTTCAGTTAACATTTTACATCTTTGTTATAAGAATAAGTTTTTTTTCCTTCTAGACATACTGGGAAAATAGGCTCACCAGGGAGATTCAGTCTGGAAAGTTGTTGAGGCCAACATTTTTTGGACAAGACATTGGAAAAATATTGTGTTAATGCACTGTAATGTAATGTGAAATGAGATTTCAATACGTGAAAGGTGCTCAAAACAACTAGACATGTTTTGTTTGGCTCTTACTTCATTTGAAAAATCATTTGTATTTTCAGCAAAGAATTATAAAGTTTTCTCCATGCAGAACTGGACTGAAGACAAAAGTCAAAACTGGCAAGAAAGCTAACAATATTTTTTAACCAATACATTTGAAAACAAAAACTTAAATTCTTGATACATGTTTGTAAAACTACTTTCCCAGGTAATTTTTTGGGGGAAACATGCAACCAGGACAGATCCCTTTAATTTCTGGTGTCTGACAGAAGACCCAATGAAAATATGGCCTTACATTTTCGACAAAACTCGGTCAAACCTACACAAAATAATTGTAATACAACATGCCAGATTCTTTGTTACATCGGGAGATAAGCTGCTGACAAGGGTCTATATCAGTTTATTCCCCTCTCTCTATTGAAGTAAACATGAATCTGTAGAAATACCGTTAGGCAAAATCAGGGTAAATCCTGGCAGGAATTCTATGAAAGACAGTGAGAGTCCTTCACTGTGTAATTCATATGGTGTAATTCCCTATGCTGGAGGTATCTGTTGGAGTACATTAAAAAGGGTCACCAACAGTTTAGGACATAGTTCTATAAAGACTATGTTTGCTCTACTTGCTTTTTGTGTCCCGCATAGAAAGTGTACAGTGACGGAAATAATTATTTTATCCCTTGCTGATTTTGCACGTTTGCCCACTGACAAATACATGAAGGGCGACATGTATGAATCTCGCCACGTCGGGGCGCACCTTTCCGCCAGTTTTCCGGCGAAATTTGCGCCTATGGGTTTTCTAATGCAATCGGGAATACAACAGTACATGGCTGAAATCAAATGATAAGACTCACGAAGTTGTCCCGATGTGTATATAAAATGAATAATAATATTGGGGGAATGAAAAAAAAATATTAATTCAATAAAATCATGTTTATTTCTTTATTTTCGTTAGCCACTGATCAATAGTATGGGTGTAACAAAAATAAAGAAATAAACATGATTTTATTTAATTAATATTTTTTTTTTATTTACACCAATATTATTGTTCATTTTATATAAAAATAGGGACAACTTATGTAGTCTTATCATTTGATTTCGGCCATGTACAGTTGTATTCCCGATATGCATTAGAAAACCTATAAAAAGCGTCGCTCGCTCTCCATTGGTCCAAATAACCGCGCCTCTTTTAAGTTAGCCAATCACAGAGCTCGCTCGGAACTTCTTTTCCCCATAGAACTCTATGAGAAAGTAGCTCGTGCTCTAATTTGGCTAAGCTGGACGGGCCCCCGCTAGCTCAACCAGTCAGCTCTTTTCTGCATTTTTACTGTATTTTGAACTGTCCCGCCTTTGAATATGATTGGACAATATTTCTCCATAGGTTAGAATGGGTCCCTGTCGCTCCTATTCTGATTGGTCAATACTCCTCCATAGGATATAATGGGCCACTGTCGCTCCTATTCTGATTGGCTGGTTTATGCCGACCAATCAGAAGAGCTTAAACAATTTGAATTACTGTATTTCCCGGCAATTCTCTATATTGCAATTCCTTATGTAGCGCCGGTCTCGGCGACAAATGTGTTGTTAGGGATTTGACTGATTTATTTTTATAGAAGGTTTCAGCTCTTTATCTGATAATGTTTTATACTTAATAAAAATGAGTTTTTTATTAATAATCCATGCGCAATGGCGCTGAGCGCCGAGATTGCATTGCGCCGATCTCTCCATAGACTACAATGGGAGAAGTAGCTCGCGCTCTGATTGGCCGAGATAGCCAAGCCCCCGCTAGCTCAACCAATCAGCTCTTTTCTGTATTTTTACTGTATTTTGAACTGTCCCGACTTTGATTCTGATTGGTCAATAGTTCTCCATAGGTTTTAATGGTTCACTGTCGCTCCTATTCTGATTGGCTGGTTTCTGCCAACCAATGAGAATAGCTTTCAGAATTTGAATTACTGTATTTCCCGGCAATTTCCAATAAACTAATTTTTGATATTGCGCCGTTCTAGATTTTTGGAAAGTGATTTTTTTAATGTATTTTTTTATGTTTTCCGCCTTTATAAAGGCGATTTTTTGGAATCATACTCCATGCTGCACGGCGCTGAGAGCCGAGATTTCTGATATGATCTTCTATGCTTCCTCGCATGTTCCGTTGTCGCTTCACTTCGCCTCCGCTGGAGCATTTAGACCAAAATAAACTAGGTTTGAGTGTCGGAGCTGCCGAGCGCTGCACTGCGCCGCACTTTGCCGACTCGCGATCGTACATGCCTCGGAGTTTTCAAGCGCGCCGCGTCCCGCCCCGGAACGCCTACAGCGCGCTCACACCGCGGCCATTGACAGCCCCTTCATGTGAGGCACAGCCGAAAGTGGCGAACGCTGCGCCTAACACCGCATCACTGTGTCCGACAGCGGATTCGGGCCGGTGAGGTGCAGAATACGCCTGAAAACAGGCGAAAATCCCGTTCATACATGTTGCCCGAACAGTCTATAACTTTAAGGGTAGGTTAACATTGAGAGATAGACTATCCAAAATAAAATCCAGAAAATCACACTGTTAAATTATATAAATGTACTTGCATTTTGCAGTGAGAAATAAGTATTTGATCACTCTTGCAAACAAGACTTAATACTTGGTAGCAAAACCCTTGTTGGCAAGCACAGCAGTCAGATGTTTTTTGTAGTTGATGATGAGGTTTGTGCACATATTAGGAATTTCGGTCCACTCCTCTTTGCAGATCATCTCTAAATCATTAAGATTTTGAGGCTGTCACTTGACAACTCAAAACTTCAACTCCATCCATAAGTTTTCTATGGGATTAAGGTCTGGAGACTTTTCTTTGCCCTCCTTGAGCCTTTCCACTGTAGTAGAGCCTGTATTTTTCCTCCCTATTCCTACTATTTACCTATATCGCGTCATATATCCCTGGACCTTATTCCAGTGCAGTTTCCTTATCTGCTGTATCTACTTCGGTAAGCGCCTTTTATTATTCTCCCTTCCTCTCTCCTCCTACCCACTCCTTTCCCCTATTCATACATTTTATTCTTCTTCTATCCATCATCATTCAGTATATTGTGGCAGACACATTTTGTCTATCTCTCTATCCTATGTACTCCAACTAGGTAAGACCTCAGGATCCATATATTGACACCACCACTCATATCCGCTATTCCCTTTCTTATTATTTCTTACTCCTTGTCCTTTCCTTTTCCCAGTATCTACCCATACCTCTCTCTCCTTCATCTTTCATCATACCCTCTATTGTATTTCTTCTTCTACTATTCTTTATTTCCCCATGCAATTTGATCTTTTTCCATATTAATCGCTATGTGTCACACTCACTATGTTTTTTTACCTTTTCAAATGTTCTTGATAAAGACTAATTAGCCGAAACGTCGAATAATCTTTTGACATCTGGTTCCTATATGGTCTCTATATACTTTGTAAAGAAACATTTATTGAGTATGTACTCTGACACAAAATAGAGAATTTATGTCTGATCCTTATTACTGTCTATTAAATAAACCTTCTTGGTCATTGAGTTATCTCTACAACGATGTGCAGTGGATTCTCTATAAATAGTAATATGACCTTTGTTCTTTCCACTATTGCACCCACGAAACTAAATTCCCCAGGTGTGCTGAACCATTTACCTATAGATTTAAGTCTGGAGACTGGCTAGGCCAATCCATGACTTTAATGTGCTTCTTTCTGAGCCACTCCTTTGTTGCCTTGGATGTGTATTTTGGGTCATTGCCTTGCTGGAAGACCCAGCCACGACCCATTTTTAATGTCTTGGTGGAGGGAAGGAGGTTGTCACTCAGGATTTTATGGTACATGGCTCGATCCATTCTCCGATTGATGAGCTGAAGTAGTGTAGTGTAGAGAACACTCCCAAAACATAATGTTTCCACCTCCATGCTTGACAGTGGGGACGGTGTTCTTTGGGTCATATGCCTCATTTCTCTTCCTCCAAACACGGTGAGTTGAGTTAATGCCAAAGAGCTGAATTTTTGTCTCATGTGACCACAGCACCTTCTCCCAATCACTCACAGAATCATCCAGTTGATCATTTGCAAACTTCAGGCGGGCTTGCACATGTGCCTTCTTGAGCAGGGGGACCTTGCGGGCACTGCAGGATTTTAAACCATTATGGCGTAATGTGTTACCAATGGTTTTCTTGGTGACTGTGGTCCCAGCTTCCTTAAGATCATTAACATTAAGATCATTAAGTTCCCCCTGTGTAGTTTTAGACTGATCTCTCACCTTCCTCATGATCAAGTACACCCCACAAGGTGAGATTTTGCATGGTGCCCAAAGAGCGATGTCGATTGACATTCATTTTGTATTTCTTCCCTTTTCTTACTATTGCACCAACAGTTGTCTCCTTCTCACCCAGCATCTTACTTATGCCTTTGTAGCCCATTCCAACTTTGTGCAGGTCTATGATTTTGTCCCTGACATTCTTAGAAAGCTCTTTGGTCTTGCCCATGTTGTAGAGGTTAGAGTCTGACTGATTGAGTCTGTGGACAGGAGTCTCTTATAAAGGTGACTATTTAAGAGAGCTGTCTTTCATGCAGGTAACGAGTTCATTAGGAGCGTCTAACTGGTCTGTGGGAGGCAGAATTCTTAATGGTTGGTAGGGGATCAAATACTTATTTCTCCCTGCATAATGCAAATAAAGTTATATAATTTATACAATTTAATTTTCTGGATTTTATTTTGGATATTTTATCTCTCAATGTCAACATTAACCTACCCTCAAAATTATAGACTGTTCATGTTTTCGTCAGTGGGCAAACTTACAATATCAGCAAGGGATCAAATAATTATTTCCTCAACTGTATATGTTTGACAACTCAAACTATTTTTGTCAAAGTAACCATTGCAGTACCTTTTTCTTGGTACCCCAATGAATGCCTCTGATATACGGAATAACGTCATGTGAACCCGGTCTTACTCCTACTACAAAGACTGTAAGCTTTCTTTGATTACACACTGATACAGAGAAATGTGTCAATCACTAATCAAGTGTATGGTAAAAATGACTCTCACTCTCTCTTCCTTCCCCCTACCTACCATGCCTTTCTTCCTCCTTTTTTGCAGACTGAAATCTTATATGTAAGTCTACTTGTCTTACTTTATTGTTCTGAGGTAGTATATCTGCAGTGTATGTGTATCTTCATTCACTGTGTCCTAATTTCTTTTTCTTCTTTGAAATTTATGGCACAAGTAAATAAAAAATACTATACAAACAAAAATTTTAAAGAATAAAATTACCTTAAAAACAAACATGTTGCAACTCAAAATTGCCAGCTTATTTCTTAGTGAACTCTTGATCAGATTGTGGCGTTTTTTCAAACACCTGCTTATGTTTGTTCCCAGTATCCTACTGGACACCATTAATATCCTTTTGAAGTCTTTGCTTATCTATTAATCTTGTTCTCATTTTTCCATTATTCTCCTATGTCCCTGAGCATCACATGGTTGTCAGAATCACAATCAGAGGAACGATCATATTTGAACTGAAACTGATATTCAATTATTTGATATCAGTTAATGCAAGCAACTGAAACAAGTATAATGTGTTTAAGGTATGGTGTTTTCTAGAACATGATCTTCACTGGGGTAGAAAAATTGAGGTCTGAAAAATTCAGAAATATGATAACTTGTATGGCAGAATTTTTCAATTATTAAATTGATTTGGATCAGATATGTGCAGTCATATATACTAGACTAGGCGAAACAAGAAAATTGTTAAAGTTAAATAATAATGATAGACATTGCCTTTACGAAACCTAATATAAATCACAGCAAAAATGAAATCATCAGCCTTTAACATTATTGTTCCTGCTCATACTATTATTTAAGAATATTCATTTACAAATATTTTGATACATGAAAGTTAATGCTAATTACAATAACTTATTTCAACTACAGCATGTCATAAAAAATGTAATTTTAAAATGACCAAAACTTATGCACTGATTGACAATAATCATTGTACTCAAACAGGTTAAATGTGTGTATTAATGAGGGTTAAATTGTTAAATCTGGTTACAAAAGATTCCTGCCTTACATTTTTGTAAATATTGTATTATTCCTTTTCATGGGACAACAGTGAGGATCTGACACTTTAATACAATGTAAAGTAGGCAGTGTGCAGCTTGTTTAATAGTATAAATTCGGTGAGCTCTCAAAAAACTCAAAACAGAGCCATTAATGTCTAAACTGCTGGCAACAAAAGTGAGTACACCACCTAAGTGAAAATTGTGCCCAATTTGTCCTTTTCCCTTTATGGTGTCATGTAACTTGTTAAGGCTACACGATCTCAGGTGTGAATGGGGAGAAGGTGTATTAAATTTGGTGATATTGCTCTCATATTTTCATACTGGCAACTCATGGCAAAGAACTTTCTGAAGATATGAAAAAAAGAATTGCTGCTCTCCATAAAGATGGCCTAGGCTATATGAAGATTGCCAACACTCTGAAACAGTGGCCAAGACCATACAGTGGTTTAATAAGATAGGTTCCATTCAGAATAGCACCGTGCTCAGCGTCATATTCAGAGATTATCTTTTCAAAATTGACATATGAGTGCTGCCAGCATTGTTGCAGAGGCTAAAGGGGTAGGAGGTCAGCCTGTAATTGCTCGTATCATACACCACACACTGCATCACATTGGTCCCAGAAGGAAGCCTCTTCTAAAGATGATACACAAGAAAGCCTGCAGTTTGCTGAAGACAAGCAGACTAAGGACATAGATTACTGAAACCATGTTCTATGGTCTGATGAGACCAAGATAAACTAATTAGGTTCAGATGGTGTCCAGCGTGTGTGGCAACAACCTAGGTGAGTACAAAGACAAGTGTGTCTTGCCTACAGTCAAGCATGGTGGTTGGAGTGTCATGGTTTGGGGCTGCATGAGTGAAACTGGCTGTGAGGAGCTACAGTTCAGTGAGGGAACCATGAATGCCAACACGTACTGTTATATACTGAAGCAGCGCATGATCTCCTCCCTTCGGAAACTGGGCCGTAGGGCAGTATTCCAACATGTTAATGAATTCAAACACATCTCCAAGACAACCACTGCCTTACTATAGAAAATGAGGTTAAGGTGCTGAACTGGCAAAGCATGTCTCCAGACATAAACCCTGTTGAGCATCTGTGGGGCATCCTCAAACAGAAGCTGGAAGAGAACAAGGCCTCTAACAATCAGCAGCTCTGTGATGTTGTCATGGAGGAAAAGAATTCCAGTGGCAACCTGTAAGGCTTTAGTGAACTCCATGCCCAAGAAAATTAAGGCAGTGCTGGAAAATAATGGTGACCACACAAAATATTGACACTTTGGACACAATTTGTCCATTTTCACCTTGGGGTGTACTCATTTTTGTTGTCAGCAGTTTAGACATTGATGGCTGTGTATGGAGTTATTTTAAGGGCAATCTAACCACAAAGAAAATCTAACCTTTAAAACATCACCTTTAATATATCAATTTAAAACAAATCACTAAAAAAGTGTTTTTTGTCTAACTCACCACCTCCCATAGATAGCATTCTTGGTCCATATGAATTAATCTGTCCAAGATAATAGTCAATTCTTCTTCCACAATTAATCCCAAGTGTCGTCTTATTATAAATAAGCCAGATCAGGGTTTACTGTCCCTTTCAACTTATACACCCTAATCTTACCCTTAGCGGGGTACCCGCCCTGATAAGAGCGACCCTACAGAAATACCGCTATAGACACTCCTCACTGTACCCTTTGTTGAAATCACAGCACAGGTGTGTCATCAATCATCTCTAAAAACTCACCCTGATGCGTTTTTCCTTAGACTATCGTCTTTTTCTTCAGTAGCAATGGGTTAATTGAAGTTTCCGATTGGGGTAACAAAAATTCTAAGTTGGGGTTATAAGGACATAGTGTTGCCCATACTTTCAGTATGCCCGTTAAATAATGGTTTTTACTGGCTATATATGAGTGTTTCCTGTCACATCCCACTCAAACATAGCCAATTGGCAGTCAAGTTTTAGACTTACATTTTGTTTGCCACATCAACGATTCCTCCATATGTGATGGAAAATGATGTCTCCTATTCTCATTGCTTCGCTGCCTCAGTGTTCAAAAAATGCAACTGCACATGTCTATACTTTCAATATCTCCGCGTAGCCGCATTTGGTAAATCCGGCGTTATGCGCTTCTATATTAGATGCGGCTCTAATATAGAAGTGATGCCTGTTTGATTGATGACCTCCTTCTTTCAGCAACAGATAGACGTTTGTTACATCAACTGCAAGAACTGATATACAACTCTAATAAAATACTTAATGGAAGATCTCCTCAACCGTGAGTTATAACAAACACATATTTGTGGCGTTAGTTGAGATAATAGTGTACTGTGATTATCAAGGCTTGTCACTAAATAGTAATTCAGCAAAAAAAAATTTTAGATTAGAAATGAAAGTTATATTTTAACCACATATTTATACTATAACAATTTGTGTAAGTTATGGAAGTGAAGACTAAATTTTTCCTAAAACTGTGATTTTACCAGTAGAACTGCCCCTAACTTCATTTAACTCAGCTGTATGGCTCATCCTGTTAATATATTACTTCGCCCCCAAAATTTAACCCACTAAATGCTTGCTCAGTGAGAAGCAAACTCCTCTCATAATTGTCAATCACCCTCAGTGTTGCATTCTGCTCCTCAAGATCTCTAATGCGAGCTTCTAGATTGGCAGCATGCTTACATCTGTCACAGTGGTATTCACCATGGACCTACTGTTCCAGTAGTACATACATATGGCAGACTTAAGAAAATTGCCCGTCATGCTGTCCATTATCTGGTTGCAACAGCAATGAAAATGTAAAAAATAAAGGTTGTTTACTTACCGGGTTTTCACTCCTGTTTTTTACTTTGGTTTGTTGATCTCACTCCATTTGGCAAGCAGGTCAGTCAAAGCTAAGAGTTTAGAGAAGCTTCAGGGTGATCTAATAAATATGTATAACTAAGTCAAGGGTAAATATAGAGAACTCTCCCATGATATATTTATCCCAAGGGCGTACCCATAACAAAGGGGCATCCTCTACACCTATAGGAAAGAAGGTTTCTAAGTAAACATTTAAGGGGACACTTTATTGTAAGAGCAGTGAGAATGTGGAACTCATTGCCAGAGGAACTTGTCATGGTGAATTTACTAAAGGAGTTGAAAAAGGGTCTGGATGCATTTCTAGAGTGCAATAATATAACAAGTTATAGTGACTAAGATTTATTCTGATTGCCAGACCGATATTGTGAAGAAATTTTTCCCTGAAGTGAGATCAATTAGCTTCTACCTCTTGGGGTTTTTCGCCTTCCTCGGGATGTAGGACATTAGGCTGAACTGGATGGATATCTGTATTTTTTAAGCCGTACAAACTATGCTACTATTTAAGAAGAGTAAAGGATATTACTGACAGATGCTGCTGTTGATGATCACCCTGATGATAAGGCAGAGCACAGTGACATGAAGAGAATGTAGTATCCGAAAATGACCTACATAAATTAAGTTTCAATGATAAACAGATTTTTCAGATCTTTTGATTAATTTTGCATGTCACTGGGTAAGGATTGATCCTATCAAACTGATCTCTTCAGTTTCTATGACGAGATTAGTTCTAGACTGGATTGGAATAAGGCATTGGATGTCTCATATCTGGATTTTTCTAAATCATTTGATACTGTGTCACATAAAGTGTTGGTAAAGAAAATTAGAATGCTTGAATGTTTGCATGTGGGAAATTGTTTCTTTGAGAGAAAACAAAGGGTAATGGTTAATGGTACATACTGAGATTGGATCCCTGTGAATAGTGGGGTACCACAGGGGTCAGTATTGGGCCCTATTCTCTTTAAAGGTTGCACAGTAGAAAATCAATCTTTGCACATTATAATGTACTAAACTGTGTAGAGTAATTAACACCATAGAGGATAATGTACTATGTCAAATGATCTAGATATGTTGGAGGCCTGGGCAGAGAAGTTGCAGATGAGGCTTAACACAGATAAATGCAAGGTTATGCACATAGGAAAGGAAAATTCATTCCTTGATTACTAATTAAATGGAAAAACACAGGGTAAAAGTGACATGGAGAAGGACTTGGTAATCCTAGAGGACAGTAAACTTAATTGTAGCAGCTAGTGTCAGGTAGCAACTGTCAATTCATATAAAATATTGGGGTGTTTTCAAAGGGGAATAGATGCACATGATGAGAACATTATTCTGCCATTATGCAAATCACTGGTCAGACCACACATGGAATATTGTGTCCAGTATTGGGCACCAGTGCACAAGAAAGCCATTGTAGAGCTTGAAAAATTTAAAGTGGGCAATGAAAATAATAAAAGGACTGGGTGGACTACAATACCCAGAAACATTAGTACATTTAGGGTTATGTAGTTTGGAGAAAAGACAGCTTTGGGAAGACCTAATAAATATGTATAAATATATCAAAGGTCAGTACAGAGATTTTTCTCATGATCTATTTATACCCTGGATTGTATCTAGAACAAGGGGGCATCCTGTACATCTAGAGGAAAGAAGGTTCCTATGTAGACATAGAAAGGGATTCTTTACTGTTAGAGAAGTGAGACTGGAATTCTCTGCCAGAGGAACTTGTCATGGTAAATTCACTAAGAGTTCAAAAAGGGTCTGGATACATTTCTAGAGTGTAATAATATAACAAGTTATAGTTTAAAGGGAATATGTCGCCAATTTTTTATTTTTTACTTATTAAATCAAGACCCTGATCCATATGCTTTTCCTCTCAGTCGTTTTTATTTCCTGATTGTAGATTTCTCTATTCGGCCATCTATACTGTATATGATTGAGGGAAGACATTCTTGCTTGCACTGCTTTAACAGCAGTCAGAGAGATACTTTACAGCAGCTTCATGCACATAGGATTCTTAAGACAGTTTCTGTCCCATAGACGTCTATAGGAGAGTTTTCACTGTGAAGGGAGGGGAGAGGGGGAGCTGTGACATCTCCTCTTGTGACTGGTGGATTCTGTGTTATCTGTACACAATGGTGTCACCTTTCAGCTTGACCCTGATGTTACTGATAATGAGCACACTGCTGAAAAGCTCTCTAAACAGAGCAGGATGTGTCAGACGATTATTAGGCTTAGTGGCCAAAGTGAAAACTACAGGATTTAAGAATTATTAAAAAAAATATTCAAAGTGATCTGGAAAATTAAAAAAAAATAACCAAAAATTCCTACAAAATGTGTTTAACATAAAAATGTGAGTTAAACAATAAGTCATTTTTTGATGACACATTCCCTTTAAGTGACTAGGATTCTGGAGAGGGTTCATTGATCCAGGGATTCATTCTGATTTCCAGATTGGAGCCAGGAAGGAAGTTTTCCCCAATTGGCTTCTACTTCATGGAAGTTTGTACCTTCCTCTGGTTCAATCCTGTAGGACAATAGACTGGATTGGATAGACATCTGTCCCTTTTCAGCCTTAAAAACTATGCAACTATTTCTTAAAAAATCAAACACAATAATCTTGATATCTTTTAGTATAAATGCTGGCCAACGATCCTGATAATAAACTGGTACTCCCTGTTCTAAAGAGATTTCTTCTAAGCAGTTTCCTCATAATCATCACAGGAAGAATTACAATTAAAGAAAAAACATAAGTATAGATAACAAACACTGGTCACATTAACTGATAGTTACAGCTGCTCATCTTTCTCCTCCTTGTATTTTGACTTCTTCCCAGGTCACAGAGCATGTCTAAAAAACTCCACCATTGAAGTCAATGAGTCTTCTCCATGCAATTGATCCCTGTGGTCATGTGGTTGCTGTAAAGCATATCTCAAAGTGCTGTTAATAGCAGCTGAGGCAAAATGACCACCTCTAACCACGTCCTGAAAAAAGAAAAAGATTCTACAATCATGAAATTAAAACAGATACGAAGAAAATAACATGTATTAGCATTTGGTTTTAATAGGTAAAAGTAGTATGGGTGATAACATGTCAGTAAATATATTCTGTCTATGCAGTAAATACTTTAAATCTCATACTTCCAAAGTCTGTGAAGCTAAAATTTACAGAAATTTTTAAGAATTAAGTTTTGGCTTTACTGACATTTTTGCACATGCATATGCTTTTGGTGAGTTATAGACTTCAGTGAATATACACTGTGAAAGTACTTGGCACTGCAAGATCTTAGAAACACAGCTCTTTTGTTTCATGGATTATCTCTCTGGTTGACTTCCAGGAAATACACATGAAGCATTTGTCCATATCCCTGTATAACAATTTCTTGTGCTGTTTTTCAATTAGTAAATCTCTTGAGATCGTAGTTGCAGACTTTAGTTATATGTTTTTATCTCCCGAAAACCCTTTCAAAATTACAAGTAGTATCATTCAACCCATAAAACTTTAATTTATAATGTGAGAAGTTAACTTAAAAGAAACCTATGATTATCTAAAAAAAAGGTTCAAAGTTGCATACTAATTTCATTAGATATTTTTGCAGTGGCCAAAACGCTGTTTCTTGATACAGTGTGTCAATTGCCCTGCTTCATGCAGCCATAGAATGAAATGGGAAAGCTCTGTCTGCCTGAAGCTGTAACAGAACCAAGCAGGGTTAAAGGTGGACTCTTAGCAAAACCAGGTGACTGAAAGTAAAAACCCTACCGAGATGGGAGCCTTCCAAACCCAAATTTTTTCTCTATCTCTATCCCTAATGTTAACCATAACCTTAGTCCTGATCCTATATTATGTTTAGGGTTATGGTTTTTAGGGACTTTTAGATGTTATCTAAAAGCGTTGAACCTGGCCCCACGTTGCTCCTTCTGCAGCATTACTCCCAATGCAACGTTGACACAGGTTTTCATGAGTTATCACTATGTTGTGGAAAACAAAAGTAACATTGGACATGATGTCAGGCGTCATAAGTCAAACGTCACTTCTGGTTTCTAAAACGTAGGGGTAACCTAGGATAACAAGAATTGATGTCACTCGTTGCAGTAAGAGTAACACAAGGCCCGCAATGGCATGGTACCTGGAGTGACGCAGCACCCAAACCAATGCTGAAAGGTAAGTTAACTCTTTAAAACCCCTTAAAAACCTAACCTTAAGCCTAAACCTAATTTAGTGTTAGGGACAATTTTTTGGTGATATTTGGCTTAAGTTTTATTTGGACTTACCCAAATCGAATCACTTAGATTCAGGTCCAATTTGACACTGACCCAAATCAAAAGCACAAACACTACTTGTATCCCAACCTCACCTTTTACTCTTAAAGAGGCAATAGGCTTTGTGGCTTCTGTATGTTCAAGTCCTTAAATTGGTTGTATACTTAATATTGTTTTTATTTATTTTGTGTATAATAGGAAATCATACAATTTGATGATATATATGTATTAACAGTTCTGCTCTTATACCGCTTTCAAACCAATGCAATAGGGCCCATCTAAAAAACATAAAATGGTATAGCTCACATTTTTGCCTGGAGTAATGGCTAAATGATGGTGGCCATACAAAATATTAACACTTTGGGCACAATTTGCCCATTTTCACTCAGGAGTGTACTCACTTTTGTTGCCAGTGGTTTAGACATTGATGGTCGTGTGTTGAGTTATTTTGAGGGAACATCAAATTTACACTGCTATACAAGCTACTTTTTTTTATACTGACTACTTTACATTGTATCAAAGTGATATGTCTTCAGTGTTGTCCCATGAAAAGAAATAATACAATATTAACAAAAAATGTGAGGGTTATACACACTTTTGTGGATAATGTGCAAAAAAATTCTGGATATCCTACTATATACGTAATAAACAAAAGCAAAAAGTAGGCAAACTTTTTTAAAGGAGTTGTCTCCCTTCAGAGTTTCAGAGAATGCATGAATGAAATACTCTGTCACTTCCTGGTTCAGACTGACTCATTTGCATACAGCTCCATGCTTGTACAGCTCTATGCCATGCTGTGCTTTCAGATGCTAATTAGATCAGATTAGCTTCTCAAACTACTAACAGGACTTCTTATCTGATCCCCAAAACAAAAGCCCTAATTACAATTCTGTTTATTTTACATAAATCAAGCTTTTTACTGCTGAGCAGCACAGGACACTGCCATGACCTTTGTGATGACATCACTCACTGTTATCTCATTGAACAAACAGCAGGGGGAGAATTGTTTACAGGTCTGTTACTGAGGGAACTGAAATAGCCAGGGAGGTCATAAATTCACTTGTATCTCCTTAGGGAAAACAGGGGAACAAAGCAATGTATTTGGAAAATGTCTTTATTTTGTGTTCCCTACAATTTGAAAGCTATTCTTTGTAGCGGGACAACCCCTTTAAGCTTAGAAGTTACAAGATACAGTTCTTGGTTTACGCAGAAACAGTTCAAAAAATGAATTTTCAGTAGTGTGTTCTTCTGCTAACTCTCACTTGTCAGTCTCATATCAGTACTTCCCATGGTAGACTAGTTACTCATATGCAAAGTATTGACTATCTATCTATCTATCTATCTATCTATCTATCTATCTATCTATCTATCTATCTATCTATCTATCTATCTATCTATCTATCTATCTATAACACAATATTGGTAGCACTCTAGAAATGCCAAGAAGCAGGCAAAGTGAATGTAGGATTTTTTTTTTTTAAATGTATTTCTGCTACTTTTGGATACATGAAATTTGAGGTTCTTAGTGCACATTTTTTTTATCAAAACTGTGAGAGCCCATCCACCGCAACAGGGTGAGCTTAGTACGGATGGAAACCCACTCTAACATTTTTTACCTCACTTTGTGCCCACTCAGGCCTACATGTTTTCTGAGAGAGAAAGTCACTACTACAATCTGCTCTGATTAAATCAGTCTGTGGAGGTTAGCCACTCCCCCATGCAAACAATAAAAAAAAAGAATTATTGATTAGCACATCTAAAACAATTTCAAAGAAAATTAAGTAGGTGCACGCTGGAATGACAGCAAGTAATGCAAACACAACACAATATCTGCAGCACAATTTTTTTAAAATGCATTTCTGCTATCTATCTATCTATCTATCTATCTCTCTATCGCTATTATCTATGGCCATCATTTTATTAACATGAAATAAAATTGTCTTTTAACTAAATGATAATGCTTATTATTTTGGTTTGCTTTAACTTGCTGAAATGAAAGATTCAAAATTAAATAATTACATCACAATCAGATTGAAAGCAGTTAAACTTTTCCTGTATTGCAACCCTATGAACTATAAAACTGGCAGAAAACACATGACAAAAAGTTTACACTAGAACCAAAATCTGTTTAGTTAAATTGGCTGGTGGTTTATCCTAAAGTTGTTGCGGTAAAACCCTGGGAATACATATCATTCTCCAAGCATTACATAATTCCTAACAGGAAACAGCACATTTGAGCAGAGACAACTCAAGATATTTTACAGTTTTACAGTTTCACTGAGTCATACATTTGGTAATTTGTAACTTGAATCTTTCTTGGCATTATTAATGTTGGGAGTCTAGAATAAGGCTCTAATGTAATTTTAATCCATTCTTTATTTCATGAATCTAAAGTCTGTTTGTTCCAAATGAAGTGTGAATTATTCCAACAGGTATATGCTAATAAATGCCAGCTATATCTGACTAGTTCTGTCATAAGGTGTATAAATATATCCATTATTAAATGCCAGCACTTAAAATAAACATAGTGCAAAATCAAACTCATAGAAACACTACATTTTATATGTGGTAGGAGATTAGTTTCTGCCTTAGTGTAATAAATGTAGGGCTTGATAGCGTAGACTTGGGCTAAAGAATAAACACAGGCTCAGTTGTACACTGAATAATCTATGTAAGGGTTATGAAAGCCCTTTCAGAAAAGAAAATAATTTCTGCTCACCGCTGCCTGCATGCCTGAAATCCTTCGTGGCAACTTTTGCCCTGCCATAATGATTCGGAATCAGTAAGGTTCTATGCACTGTTACCCAAGAGTTCCCACAGTCCAAGGCCACTTGAAATTACTGTGTGCAATATTCAGCAATGGATTTGTACAAGCTTAAAAGGTCCAATTGCTGAAAACCATTAAAGTAGTCCTTATTGATAGCATGGACCAATTTAGACCAACTTCTTAAAGGGGTATTCACATGAAATCAGTGATCAGAGAGCTTTACATGTAGGCAAATGTAAATAAACATTCCTACCATCTCTTTGGACTCTTGTAAATTGTCACTATAATTAATTATGGTAACTGTCCACTAAAAAATGTGATTGAATATTGCTGTTGATGGTTTCCGTTGCTCCGTCCTTATTGAATTTAGTGAAGCTAAACATGTGATTTATAACTTTTATCAGATTGTGTCCTATGCATGTAGTGTTTGTTGATCTTTTTGAAAATATCAATAAAAAACATATTACCAAACACATACACATTGCTATTCTGATTTTGCTTCCTTTAAAATTAGAGCAGTTTATAGCTCCTGCTTTTTCGAGGCTGCCAGCTATCTCTTACAGCCTCAACTAGGAATTGCAGAGCTGAAAGGTTAGTCAATGCTGCAGTATCACCAACTGCTTAAACAGAAATGAGCAACTGAAGGTGGCTATGAAGAACAGCAGCCAGATGGGAAAAAAAACATTTAACAGATAAAGAATTTGTCTTTCAACTCAGCTTTACAATATTTCCTATGAGAAGGTTTAAAAGCAGTTGGCCATTGTCAGACAAGGCTGGAAGAAAACTAGGTTCTGTTGATGCCCAGGGCAGGAGTCTTAGTACATCCCTAGGTCCCTGAAATTCAGTATGATAAGCAGTTCCATGAATAGCCACTTATTTAAATGCCTCCCGTCCACTCTTCTCCACCAATCTCTAGTGATTTTATTAACCCCTTTCCCAATAATGGACATACGGGTATGTCACAGTAGGGAAGGGGTGTCTGCAAATGGACGTACCAGATTTATATTGGACCTGTGCTAAGGGCCAGGATTGAAGTGTACTTCAGTCCTATCCATTTAACCTCTTTAATGTCTGTCAACTGCAACAGTGCATTTGAGGGGTTTTACAGAGGAAAGGGCACTCTCCATCTCAGGGTCCTGATCATTGCCATGACAGCCCAGGAGCTGAACAAAAGCTTTTTGGTTATCTGTGATGTCACTTTGCCATAAAAATAAAAGTTAGGGCTATTAGAATACAATGCTGCATAAACATTGTTTAACACAATAAAAGCTTTTTTTTATTTAAAGTGTTAAAACAAAGCTATGCATTGGGATTTGCTTTAATAGTAGCACTCCACGGAGTAAAACTAACATGTCAGTTATAAGAAAACGCTACCAGGATTGCTATATGTTCTTCATCCTGCTTCTCAAAAAACGGTTGTTTTTGAGTTGACTGTGTTGACTGTGTTTCTGATCCTTGGCACGTTTTCTGGTTTCCCTCTTTGGTTTCTGGTTTGTGCCCTGACTTTTCTGTACTGTTGCTGACTTGGACTCCTCTTTTCAACGGAGGGACCCAACACTTTAGGTCTGCCACTTAGGGTAGCACGTCAAATAAGCAGGGACAGTGGGCTGGGCAGCATATCAAGTAGGCAGGGACAGTGGCCGGGGTTCCAGTTAGGGCTCACTGTACTGCCCTTGACTTGACAGCAGCCATTTTCTAAAGATTTTTCTAAATTAAGGTATTTAGGCATTTTTTCATTATGACGTGTAGTTTATGTATTTATTTTTCTTCGTTTCCCAGAAAACCTCTTTAAGGGGTGTAGTTTTAAAAATGAGCTTATTTTAGGGGTATTTATTTATAGCACCTTAGGATGTCAGTAAACCTGTAATGGTCCTGAAAAAGTATCCCACCAGGGCAACATAAGGGATATCTCTAAAAATGTCAGAATCAGGGGAACCAATTTTCAGTTGCATTTTCATGTACCAGTAAGAAAAATGGACAAAAATTTTAAATCTGCAAAAAAGTAACATTTTGAAATGTCATCTTCACTTTGCTTTAATTCCTTTTAAACACCTAGTGGGTTAACAAACCTTCTAAAGTTTTGAATACTCTAAAGGGTGGAGTTTTTTAAACTGAGTGATTTATTGAGGTGTCTAACATACAGGTCAATCAAAGCCACCAGAACTGGATTGCTCACTAAAAAAATCTGTGTTGCAAATTTTCTCGAAAATGTAAAAAGTGCTACTAAATTTATAGGCCTCCTTATGTCGTAAAAAAAAAAAAAAAAAAAAGACATTAAAATGATGCCAACTTCAAACAGACATTTGGTAAACGCTAGTTGTAAACTATTTTATGTTGAATAAGTAACTATATTATATAGAGAAATTCTTTAATTTTGAAAATGGCAAATTGTGCCAAATGCCAAATTTTCCCGACATTTTGATATTTATTTTACCAAGTACTGTATTAACCAATATTTATTACTAACTTGAAGCACAATGTATCATGAGAACACAGACTCTAAATCTGGATAGATAAAAGCATTAAAAAGTTATTTCCCCATAATGTGACACATGTCAGGGCTGTGTCAAGCATGTCAAAACTGGCTGTGGTGGTAAAGGGTTAATAATACAAACATCCTACATTCCCTAGCAAGTGCTTTTTTAAGTGCAGGCTGCCCATCCTACCATGTATCAGTATTAGTATCTACTAGATCCTGCAACTTTTCTTCAACATTACAAGGAGCATCTGCAGGAAGTGGTCATCTTTGCCTGGCATCTACAATATTAACAACATCTTGGACACAGCATCGGATATAGAGCCACTTCAGAGTATCACTTCTCTGGTGCCCTAGTCAGCTTTCAACTTCTTGTCCAGGTCCTTATTCAAGTCCTTATTCAACATAGTAAGCATTTAAAATTTGATAGTCTTTAGAGCGGTTAGAAAAATAAATGAATAAATAGCTGGTTGGACAACCACTTAAAGTACTGTTCTAGGTGATCTGTATGTCTGCCTGATATTCTATGATAAGAAACAGTCCACAAAGAGTATCATACAGTGACCCAGCACAAAGTTTTGTTGACACCAATAGTTTGAAGCTTTAGGTCTATATTACAAGATTATACATATAAAATATTAATTTAAAATATTAAATATAAAAAAAGCTTTTGAAAAGTTTAGATTTCAGTTTAGAAAAAAAAAACAGGTTACCTATACATCTTTCTATACTCTGCAGACTGATTTAGAGATTTCCTTCAAGAGTTTTGTAAGGGTGGTTTCATGCTATGTTTTCACCTGTATTTTTTTCTTTGCATTTTATTCTTTTTAGTGCAAATGGTGCAGCCAGATCTTGGAATGAAGTACAACCATTGTCCCTTTTTTGGCTTTTTTCTCACAGTTGTGTTTTTTTGCTCAGGTGTATTTCTCCCTTAAACTATCACAAGGCATTATGGGAAAGGAGCTGGAAAGCTCACTGCGCCCTCTATAGGTTGTAACAAATCCTCAATTTACTTCTGATTCACTGAATCTTTGAGAAGCAAAAAGGAATAATTGTCAAGCCAATATTGCTCATCTACATACGCGTTTCGGGGTTTTGCCCCTCATCAGTGTAGAGCAGAGCGATATTGGCTTGACTGGGGGGAGGCAATGAGTGGGTATGAGGAGGGGAACATCTCTCCTTATGGAGAGCACCAGTTAAGGTGTGTAGTGTTTTGTTTTGCCTTTTAGCCCACTACTCAGCATCTGCATATCACAAGGCATTATGGGAAAGGAGCAGGAAAGCTCACTGCGCCCTCTATAGGTTGTAACAAATCCTCAATTTACTTCTGATTGACTGAATCTTTGAGAAGCAAAAAGGAATAATTGTCAAGCCAATATTGCTCATCTACATACGCGTTTCGGGTTTTTGCCCCTCATCAGTGTAGAGCAGAGCGATATTGGCTTGACTGGTGGGAGGCAATGAGTGGGTATGAGGGGAACATCTCTCCTTATGGAGAGCACAGTTAAGGTGTGTAGTGTTTTGTTTTGCCTTTTAGCCCACTACTCAGCATCTGCATATCACAAGGCATTATGGGAAAGGAGCTGGAAAGCTCACTGCGCCCTCTATAGGTTGTAACAAATCCTCAATTTAACTTCTGATTCACTGAATCTTGATAAGCAAAAAGAATAATTGTAAGCAATATTGCTCATCTACATACGCGTTTCGGGGTTTTTTGCCCCTCATCAGTGTAGAGCAGAGCGATATTGGCTTGACTGGTGGAGCAATGAGCGGGTATGAGGAGGGGAACACCTCTCCTTATGGAGAGCACCAGTTAAGGTGTGTAGTGTTTTGTCTTGCCTTTCAGCCACTACTCAGCATCTGCATATCACAAGGCATTATGGGAAAGGAGCTGGAAAGCTCACTGCGCCCTCTATAGGTTGTAACAAATCCTCAATTTACTTCTGATTCACTGAATCTTTGAGAAGCAAAAAGGAATAATTGTCAAGCCAATATTGCTCATCTACATACGCGTTTCGGGGTTTTGCCCCTCATCAGTGTAGAGCAGAGCGATATTGGCTTGACTGGTGGGAGGCAATGATTGGGTATGAGGAGGAGAACATCTCTCCTTATGGAGAGCACCATTTAAAGGGTTTGTGTAGTGTTTTGTTTTGCCTTTTAGCCCACTACTCAGCATCTGCATATCACAAGGCATTATGGGAAAGGAGCTGGAAAGCTCACTGCGCCCTCTATAGGTTGTAACAAATCCTCAATTACTTCTGATTCACTGAATCTTTGAGAAGCAAAAAGGAATAATTGTCAAGCCAATATTGCTCATCTACATACGCGTTTCGGGGTTTTGCCCCTCATCAGTGTAGAGCAGAGCGATATTGGCTTGACTGGTGGGAGGCAATGCTCAGCATCTGCATATCACAAGGCATTATGGGAAAGGAGCTGGAAAGCTCACTGCGCCCTCTATAGGTTGTAACAAATCCTCAATTTACTTCTGATTCACTGAATCTTTGATAAGCAAAAAGGAATAATTGTCAAGCCAATATTGCTCATCTACATACGCGTTTCGGGGTTTTGCCCCTCATCAGTGTAGAGCAGAGCGATATTGGCTTGACTGGTGGGAGGCAATGAGTGGGTATGAGGAGGGGAACATCTCTCCTTATGGAGAGCACCAGTTAAGGTGTGTAGTGTTTTGTTTTGCCTTTTAGCCCACTACTCAGCATCTGCAAATCAAAAAGGCATTATGGGAAAGGAGCTGGAAAGCTCACTGCGCCCTCTATAGGTTGTAACAAATCCTCAATTTACTTCTGATTCACTGAATCTTTGAGAAGCAAAAAGGAATAATTGTCAAGCCAATATTGCTCATCTACATACGCGTTTCGGGGTTTTGCCCCTCATCAGTGTAGAGCAGAGCGATATTGGCTTGACTGGTGGGAGGCAATAAGTGGGTATGAGGAGGAGAACATCTCTCCTTATGGAGAGCACCAGTTAAGGTGTGTAGTGTTTTTGTTTTGCCTTTTACCCCACTACTCAGCATCTGCATATCACAAGGCATTATGGGAAAGGAGCTGGAAAGCTCACTGCGCCCTCTATAGGTTGTAACAAATCCTCAATTTACTTCTGATTCACTGAATCTTTGAGAAGCAAAAATGAATAATTGTAAAGCCAAAATAGATCATCTACATACCAGATTCGGGGTTTTGCCCTCATCAGTGTAGAGCAGAGCGATATTGGCTTGACTGTGGGAGGCAATGAGTGGGTATGAGGAGGGGAACATCTCTCCTTAGGGAGAGCACCAGTTAAGGTGTGTAGTGTTTTTGTTTTGCCTTTAGCCCACTACTCAGCATCTGCATATCACAAGGCATTATGGGAAAGGAGCTGGAAAGCTCACTGCGCCCTCTAAGGTTGTAACAAATCCTCAATTTACTTCTGATTCACTGAATCTTTGAGAAGCAAAAAGGAAAATTGTCAAGCCAATATTGCTTCATCTACATACGCGTTTCGGGGTTATGCCCCTCATCAGTGTAGAGCAGATCGTTATTGGCTTGACTGCTGGGTTGCAATGAGTGTTTATGAGGAGGGGAACATCTCTCCTTATGGAGAGCACCAGTTAAGGTGTGTAGTGTTTTGTTTGCCTTTTAGCCCACTACTAAGCATCTGCATATCACAAGGCATTATGGAAAAGGAGCCGGAAAGCTCACTGCGCCCTCTAAAGGTTGTAACAAATCCTCAATTTACTTCTGATTCACTGAATCTTTGATAAGCAAAAAGGAATAATTGTCAAGCCAATATTGCTCATCTACATACGCGTTTCGGGGTTTTGCCCCTCATCAGTGTAGAGCAGAGCGATATTGGCTTGACTGGTGGGAGGAATACATGGTGTGGCTTTGGCGCCACCAATAGTCCACACTCTGATGCTTCCACCAATTTTGAGTTTACTGACATCTTGTGCGACCATTGGTAGATGAATTGGAGGCATGACTATTGTCCGCATGAGATGTCAGCAGTGCCACAGCTACACCATATAATCCACCCTCAGAATCTATTGTTGTTTTTAAAAAAATGCAAGTGTGTTGTATTTTTTTTGGGGTGTTTTTCACATTACAAAGCATGTTATTCAAAGAGGAATTGAGTCACATGATTTCTAACAGAAAAATAAACTTCAAAAGAACCGCCAGTTTAGGAACTCAATTTGAAAAAACATACAATTTGAAAAAAAAAAGCCTGGAAAATTAGTTTTTTTTGTACAAAAAAAGCCATAAACAAGAGCTATGGGCCACATGTATGAAAACTGTCTGTCTAAGGCCGTGTTCACACGGCTTATTTCGGCGCGGATTGGTGCCGTACTGCGCCAATCCGTCTCAGTAATTACGGTAATCCACTGCTCTCATAGAGAACAGTGGATTCCGTCGCTCCTAACCGCTCGGCAAATCCGCCGGGCGGGGAGAAAGTGACATGCACATTATTTACGGCGCGGACGCGCCGTAGATAATGCATTGTCTATGGGGCCGGCGGGCTGCTCCTCCGCCGCTCTCTCGCCCCGCCCGCGTTCCCGCCCCTTATTCACG
This sequence comes from Phyllomedusa bahiana, assembly GCA_025379985.1. Lineage (NCBI taxonomy): Eukaryota > Metazoa > Chordata > Amphibia > Anura > Hylidae > Phyllomedusa > Phyllomedusa bahiana. The sequence goes on along the minus strand of JAODAL010004019.1, from coordinate 26,221 downwards.
CCGGAATTGCGAGTGCAATCCGGCTCGCAAATCCGGCGTGAATAAGCCGTGTGAACGGGGCCTAAGACTTATTTTGTTGTCCATAGCAACCAGCACACCCCTTTATTTTCATATAGTGCTCTGAAAAAATGAAAGGGAAGCTCTGATTTGTTGCTAGGGGCAGAAAAGCAAGTCTTAGACCTAGACAGTTTTCATGCATGAGGCCCTATATGTGAAGCAAGCATAATGATGTATAAGCATTCCCAAAAACCTTCATGCAGGTGCTTTAATTCTGCTGTTTTTCTGTTTTCTATGAGTAGTGTGGATGTCTAGTATCTATCTCGTTGATTTAGATTACAAATAAAACAAATAAATTTAAATATTCCATTAGGTCAATAGTTTTGATGGCAAGTTCATCCTACTGATTTTAGAAATGGGGTGTTCCGGCTGTAAACTGGTATACACAGCTTATCTTGAGTCCCAAAAAGGAACGTCATGTTTGGACTAATTTTGATAATAATTTGTGTAAGCAACAGTTAAAGGAAGATTTATATCTGAAAATATGATCCTCAAAGCAGAGAAATAATGTGAGAGATGTAATTTTTTTAGCTGCTCTGACTCTATGTACATCTGTTGTTAGTTAACAAGAAGCCGACACCCACTTATCACCTCTTTTTTTCTTTGTCATACTACTTTTACCAATCTATGTAGAACAATTAAAGTGTAAATAAGATAGAATTTGTCAAATCAACACAACACATTCTTTTCACATGATTGAAAAAAGTTGTGATGAGGAATTGACAGGTCACTCTAAAATAGGTGCTAGGTATATATTTTTAGGTAGAAATAATTTATTTTTCTTTCAGTACAAAATCCTGCATTGAAATAACTATAACATCTTATATAACATAATGTAGAATTCTACTTTTATTGATAAACACATATAGAAAACTGCATCACTACTCTTAGGGCTTGTTCACATTTTGGATCCGTTTTTTGGATCCGTTTTTTACCAGAAGAAAACTGCATCCAAACTGCATCCAAAAAACATATTCAAAAACGCAACAGCTTATTCTTTTTTGGATGCATTTTGCATGCGTTTTGCATGTGTTTTTCGGATCGTTACTCAATGCCTTTTCATTTAAATCAATTATCTATTAATTTAACCTATTCCATGACCAAATACACCCTTTTGATAATTATTAATTTACAATTAATGATTACCCCTAACCCTACCCCTAACCCTAACTAATAATTAATAATTATTATGAATTGTTAATTAACAATTATTATTAATTATTATAGTTTATTTTTTTTATTTATTATTATTATTATTATTATTATTATTATTATTATTATTATTTATATTGTTATTATTATTATTATTATTATTATTAATTATACTTAATTATTAATAATTTATAATTATTGATAGTTATTAATAATTAGTTATCAGTGATTGATAATAATTAGTTATCAATAATTAATAATTATTAATCGTTATTGATATTTATTAATACTTAATTATTAGTTATTAAGTATTAATAATTAATGATTAATCACAAATGATACCATCCACAGAGATTGTAGTTTAAAAAGGTAGAATCTTTCATGTAATACACTAAATCGGTCTCATTTGATGTAGAAACTCTGAACTTTAGTAACCTGTTGTGGAACCTGTTGTGGAAAGGTGTAATGTAAGAGAACATCCAATAGATGGCGCTTCCATTATTTACATGTGTTTAAACCTATAACTCACTTTTTAATATGCTTTGAATTAAACAAAAGCCGTTTTTTTTAAGTGTTAGCTGTATTCTGTGTTGCTTCAGGAGCCCAGTGCACAGCTCTTCCCAGGGGCCCATAATGCTGTTAAGACGGCTCTGTAGGTAATAGTGACACAGGGTTAGTGTCAGCCTTGGGGGAAATAAAACACCCCTAACTGCCACTAAGCCCGAGTCATAGTGATGGAGAGGTGTCTGTCAGATTCTCTATTACTAACATTGGAAAAAAAAGTTAAAGAAAATTCAGAGAACACTCCCCAACACTATCCCTCATGGACCAAAATAAATCCAACGCTGATCCGCCATAGTCCGAAAGGTAACCTGTAGAAAAACAGAAACACTACACAAACATATACAATAATAGGCTGAACACCCCACCCTCCACGGCAACCTGATTTCCAATCAGAGCCTTCTGTAGGCTCTGAACTTTAGTAACCTGTTGTGGAAAGGTGTAATGTAAGAGAACATCCAATAGATGGCGCTTCCATTATTTTACATGTGTTTAAACCTATAACTCACTTTTTAATATGCTTTGAATTAAACAAAAGCTGTTTTTTAGTATAGAATTATTAAAACTTCTATAATTTCTATAAACACCCATTCTATACTAAGATACTGCTTTTGTTTAATTCAAAACATATTAAAAAGTGAGTTATAGGTTTAAACACATGTAAAGCAATGGAAGCGCCATCTATTGGATTTTCTCTTACATTACACCTTTCAACAATAGATTACTAAAGTTTAAACAGAACTTCTACATGAAATGAGACCTCTAGCGGCTGATTTAGTGTATTACACGACAAATTTAAAACCAATGCGTTTGTCGAATGCACTTTTGTTATCCAAAACGTACCCAATTGTATGTTGCGTTTTTGGATCCATTTTTCAGGCTCCAAAAGTGCACTCCATTGTTTCCTATGGAGATTTCACTTGCGTAAAACGCAAGTAGAAATGACATGTCAATTCTTAAAACGGACCCGAAAAACGCATTAAAAATAAGCAAGTAAAAGCGCAGCAGTGATCACTCGTCTGAACGGAGATGCATGTTTTACATTGCAACCAATGTAAATCACACTGCACATTGTTAGATACGTTTTTTGGATCCGTTTTGGGTCCGAAAAACGGATCTGAAAAACATTGTGTGAACAAGCCCTTAAGGCCTGTCCCCACAGCACAGGTTTCCAGTCAGATAGACAGACAGACAGTTTTCCGATTTGAAACCATCTATCAACCTTTTACATAGATTTAAATAAAAAATGCATTCAGTAGTTCACACTGCACAGATTTTTTGCTGGACAGTTTTTTACACTGCCGGCGTAACGAAAAACTTGGAACATGTCCATTCTTCTGGCTTCTGAAGGTATAGGTGGTTGGGTTTATAGTGGTTAAAGAGGATGGGGAAGTTTAGAGTAGAGGTAGAAGGGGGGATTTGAGTGGGTGGAGGTGGTTAGATGTTGGAGTTTCATGGGTGAGAGGTGGGGGTTTGTTGGGTTATAGAGAAAGGGGTTGCATACATCTTTCCTCAGTGCCTGCTGTGGGGGATGTCACCTAGCTCTCCTGGGTCACTGAATAGGCTATCAAGCTTCTGGGAAAGCTGAGTGACATCCCCCACAACATCCAGGAAAGCTTTATGCCTATTGTGATGCCCTTTTCCCAACAGCTGGCACCCAGTTTTTCTATTCAGTATCCAGGAAAGCTGTGTGATGCTCCATCCCCCAAAGCAACCTGGTTTCCTATCATAGCCTGCTGTGGGGCATGGGTAGTCATCCAGCTTTCTCTTGCACTCTATAGGCACTCTATAGTAAAAAAAAACATTTGGTAGTTTGTCCTTTTTGATAGTTTCTTTAGTCCATGATGTGCCACTGTTTTTTGAATTTGAATGACTATATGTATTGCTGCCATACCAGTGTGCATTTGTGCTTTTTTTAAACAAAGTTTTTTCATGTGCAAAACCAAATGTTTTTTTTTGACTTTATGTAAGGGAGTAGTGGCGGACTCCATTTTGGTTTTTTGTACCCACCCACTTCCTCAGGTTTTAAATCAGTGCAGTGTGCTTTGAAGCAGGTCTCTTCGCTCCCTGAAGTGTGCTAGTCTGAATAGGACCCAATAGAGGTAACGTTAGCGTAGGACCCACTTGCCTGAGGTCCCGGTGAAGTTTCGGAAGTGGGCTTAAGCAGTTCTGGCCAGACGTGTGAACAAAGAACCTCATTTTTTTCCATTACCCTAGTTAGCAAAATGTTTTTTCCAAATTTCCTAGCCTTTTTGATTTTCCTTTAGTCCAATTGCCACTTTTTTTTTTTGAATGCTAATGTATTGCTGCCACACCAGTTGATTTGTCTTTTTTTAAACAAATTTTTTTTCATGTGAAAAACCAATGTTTTTTTTTTTTTTATTTAAAGGGAGTATGGCGGACTCCATTTTGGTTTTTGTACCCCCCCAATTTCCTCGGGTTTTAAATCAGCATGTGCTTTGAAGCAGGTCCTTCGCTCCCTAAGTGTGCGGTCTGAATGGGACCCAATAGGGGTAAAGTTAGCATGGACCCCTTCCTATTTTCCCGGTGAATTTTTCGAAGGGGCTTAAGCAGTTCGGGCCAAAGTGTAAACAAAGAACCTCTTTTTTTTTCCATAAATCCTATTAGCAGAATGCTTTTTCCAAAATTCCTTGTCCTTTTTGATAGTTTCTTTAGTCATAAAGTGCCATGTTTTTTTTAATTTGCACCATGTGCATTTGTGCTTTTTTTAAAAAAAAGTTTTTTTCTTTGGGGAAAAACCCAAAATTTTTTTTTGATTTTATGTAAGGGAGATGGGGACCCATTTTGGTTTTTTGTACCCCCCCCACTTCCTCGGTTTTAAAATCATGCGGGTTTGCTCTAAAAGCGGTCTCTTCGCCCCCCTGAAGTGTGCTGGTCTGAATAAAAAAAAACTTTGAGCCCCTTCGTTCACTATTTTGATCAAAAGATGTTAAAAGCTGCCCACAATTTTTTAACGTGATCTCAAAATGGGGGCGTCCACATACCCTTTACCTCTCAATAGAGCAATTCACGGCCCTCATGGGCAACCGACCTCCTTATACAGAGAAAAAAAATAAAAAAACACACCAGACTTGCAAACTGCATTCTTTATACAGCCCCGTGAGAGTGGGGCGGGTGCAGAAAAACCCAAAATGGAGGGACCCCCCCCTTCCCATATAGGTTAAAAAACAAAATACCCAAATGTAGGACTGCCCGAATTTGGATCATGTTGAAATCGTGGGCAGCTTTAAACATCTTTTGATCAAAAAAATTTTGAAAACCCAAGTCTCAAAGTTTTGTCATGTATGATAGATAGCATAAATGCTTCTTTGGGGTTTTTCCCCGTAATGATTTCCCCTTTTTGCTGTAGTGTGCCCCTGACAGTGGGTGGGTTACATGTATATTTTATATATATATAATATATATGTGTGCCCCCAGCCCCGCCCGTGGCACCCAGGGTTTCATACTTTTTTTTAGAAATGTTTTTTTTTGGGAGAACCATACTTATATTTGGGTATGTTGAATTTTTAAATATAGGGAAGGGAAAGGGGGGCCTCCATTTTGGGGTTTTTTACCGCCCTCTCACGGCTGTATAAGAATGCAGCTTTCAAATCCCGGGTGTTTTCTTATTTTTTCTCTCTGAAAAATGGGAGGGCGGTTGACCCAAAGAAGGCCCTGAATTGGCTCTATTGAGAGGTAAGGGTAGTGTGGACTGCCCGATTTTTGGGTCACTTTGAAAGTCTGGGCAGCTTTTAAAAATCTTTTGATAAAAAATGTGAACCCAGAGTCTCAAAGTTTTTTCATGTATATAGATGCAAAATGCTTCTTTTAGGGGTTTCCCGGTCTGATAGGACACAATAGAGGTAACGTTACGTAGGACCCCTTGCCTGAGGGCCGGTGAAGTTTCGGAAGGGGCTTAACATTCGGCCAAAGTTGAACAAAGAACCTCATTTTTTTCCAATATCCAGTTAGATAATCTTTTTCCCAAAATTTCCTATGTCCTTTTTTTATTTCTTTAGTCCTGATGGCCACTGTTTTTTGAATTTGAATTATTACACTATACGTTCATGGGAACATCTTGTCCCACAAAAAACAAGCCATCATGGACGACATGTATGAAAGGGGCTGTGCCAGATATCTGGCATTTTTACAGCCCAATATTAGTCTCAGCCCCATTCATACATTTTCAAATCTCCCTGCGGCGCTTTGTAATGCGCCTGATCTCGGGGGGCATGCGGAAGGCGGTGGGCATTAGAACCGTTGCAAAGCTACATATTTGTAGCTTCGCTACGGCATTTCTAGGCGCATAACTGCTGGAACAGGTATACCACTTTCAAAGTGGTATACCTGATCCAGAAATGTCGCCGACTGCTGGAATGCACCTGATTTATGACCTGCTGTATAGCACATTCTATGCCTTTTTTATTCACATGAAATTTGGCGTGTAAACGCCAAATTTCATGTATGTCGCCCCATATAAAAATAAAAAACACTTTTTATGCAGAATTTACATACTATAACCAGGTCCGTATTTTCAGCTCAGGCTGCCCTAGGTACTGAGCTTGAAATGTCCCCAACTTAGGGGAAGTTCACACGACGTATTTAAAATGTGCACTTTTATGTGCTGTAAACGTGCTCATTTGCTCTGTTGAAACTAAGCACTTGCAGGGGTGTAATTTCAATGCACAATTGCCCGAGGCAGATTACTTCCTTGTATAGTTTAGCACTTATTGGTGCTTACATGCTACAAAAATGCTCGCATAAAATCATTGTCCTCTTTATTTTACACTGCATTCTATGAGTTCTGTACTGGGTCATGGTTTTAAAGCGTATTTTTAGCACAAAATACATGCTAAAACACGTGCCAAAATACGCCGTGTGAACGTACGCTTACACTTGCTGATTATAGTCATGGTTCATTTGTTCCTGACCAAACCATAGTTTTATTATTTTTTATTTTTTAATTTAAAAAAAAAAATCCTGACGAGCTACATTAGGAGCGCCCGTCTTTTCTTCTATTCTGTGTTAGAGTATGTGCACAAGACGTCATGGATACGTTTTTGCAATAGGTTAAATGAATGCGTTCACAAGAATATTCATGTCAACTCGTGAGCCATTTTACACATTTAGAAGCCCATAGAAACAACAGGTACATTTTTGCAGCCCAGAAAACATATCTAAAAATTTAACCTCACTTTGTGGTACGTTTTTGGATGCTGTTAACGCAATACATTTTAAATACAATGCAAAAATGTATCCAAGACGCCTTGTGAACATACTCTAAAACACATCCAAAAACTTACCTATTGTTTCTATGGGTTTTTCAATGCATAAAACAGATCAAGAAGTGACATCTCAGTTCTTTGAACCCATTCATTTAACACAATGCAAAAACGTCTGAACGACGATACCTGTTTTACATTGAAATCAACGTAATCCCACTGGAACATTGTTAGATACATTTTGGGGTCTATTTTTTGATGAGTAAAACTTACCCAAATACATATCTAACAAACGCTGTTTGAATATGCACTTACATTACAATATCATAGTCTAAGATATACTGACTGTGACACAGTAACACACATACAGTATCTCAGTAGACAGTTCCTGGTAGGCCTAGATACACAAGACCAACAGATATTCTAACACAGAGTAGGCTTTGATACACAGTGCCAGCAGACAGTGTAACTTGATAGGCTTAGATACACAGGGCCAGCAGATACTATAACACCGGATAGGCTTAGATACAAAGGGCCAGCAGATAGTATAACACAGGATAGGCTTAGATACTAAGGTCCAGCAAGTACCTTTCCCCCCTTCCTAACACTGCACACCTCCCCCTTCCTAACACCCCCACCTCCCCCCCCTTCCTAACACCCCACACCTCCCCCCTTCCTTACACCCCACACCTCCCCTCCCTTCCTAACACCCCACACCTCCCCTCCTTTCCTAACACCCCACAACTCTACCCTCCCTCAATCACTCACTCGTCCTGAGGTACAGAGGAGCAGGGGGCCAGGCAGTCTTTAGTTCTTCACTGCCGATTGTATGAGAGTAAAGGGAGGGGCAGCACTGCTCCACTCTCCCCAGAAGTCTTCTTCTCTTCATCAGCACACTGTTGGGGAGAGCGGGAGGAGCAGGGCTGTTTGTGCAGGAGTTCTAAAGACCACTGCAGTCTGGCGCCTGCTCTATCTAACTGCCCCGCCGCCTGCATTCACTGCCACGGGGCAGGGTAGGCGGCTACCTGGGAGGACCACCTGTGCTCGTGGGGCCCCCAAACAACCGTCTACCCTGCCGAATGGAAGGGACAACCCTGATTACCTAAGTACTCAATGTACTAGGGATACTGGAAAGAACTGGGTTACCACCAGAAGCAGACCCTCTAATGTGAAGGTCTGCTTCTAGGGGAGCTGGGGGTTTGTTATTTCTAGGGTGGGAAGTAACCACATCCAGGCAACTTCCCATCCTGATAGTACCAGGCTGCAGCTGACCCACATCATTTTTTTTCTTATGCAAATAATAAAAAGAAAACAATTTTGGGTCCCCCACCTAATTTCATAAACAGCCAAGGTAAAAGCAATAGCCGCAAAGTGATACTATAAAGTTGGGAAAGTCCATGGATATGGCTCCTCCAAAACAATAAAAATACCAGCCCGCAGTGGCCCCAGGAGTGGATCTTCACATTAAAGGGCGCATTTCTGATGGTAACCTGGCTATTCCCAGTACCTCTGGTGCATTGGGTACTGGGGTAATAGTGAGAGGGGCTCAGTGTCAGCATTGTGTGACAAGAAACAATACTGAGAAGAAAAACAGAAACTTGGCCATACTCACTGCTAGTAAAGTTGAAATGAGACTAAACACAACATAGAGGCAACATAGGCCCCCATGCTATTAAATAAAAATACCCAGGTGCAGCTGATTGGTGGTAATCCATATATCTCTCCACTAGGTGGACAGAAAGCTGCACCTTAAATTGACATCTATTCACATAGCATGCAAAAAAGCCAAAAAGCCACAGTACCATACATTGGGAGACTAAACAGATGCACAAATACCCGTAAGACAGCCGCTCGCACACCTTCCATGCATGGGGGGGGGGGGGGGGGGCGGCTTCTGGTCTTCTACTTGCATCCAATCCCCAGTACTGTTGGGCAAAAAAACTATTTTCACATACTGGAAAAATATCAAATATGAGGTATTGGTTAACATAATGGCCACTATATTGTAAGCCTGCAAGCCTCTCCACGGTTCCTCATTTATTGCAGGTCCCTACACTGCCTTAAAATCACAAAATATACAGAAAAAAGGGGATTTTTTTTTAACTCAGAAGAGAAACAGAAACTTGGCCATACTCACTGCTAGTAAAGCTGAAATGAGACTAATCACAGCATAGAGGCAACATAGGCCCCCATGCAATTACAGTTTCTGTTTTTCTTCTGAGTTAAATTTTTTTCCCCCTTTTTCTGTATATTTTGTTATTTTAAGGGAGTATAGGGACCTGCAATAAATGAGGAGCCGTGGAGAGGCTTGCAGGCTTACAATATAGTGGCCATTATGTTAACCAATACCTCATATTTGATATTTTTCCAGTATGTGAAAATATTTTTTTTGCCCAACAGTACTGGGGATTGGATGCAAATAGAATACCAGCAGCCGCCCCCCCATGCATGGAAGGTGTGCGAGCGGCTGTCTTACGGGTAATTGTGCATCTGTTTAGTCTCCCAACGTATGGTACTGTGGCTTTTTGGCTTTTTTACATGCTATGTGAATAGATGTCAATTTTAGGTGCAGCTTTCTGTCCACCTAGTGGAGAGATATATGGATTACCACCAATCAGCTGCACCTGGGTATTTTTCTTTAATAGCATGGGGGTCTATGTTGCCTCTATGCTGTGTTTAGTCTCATTTCAGCTTTACTAGCAGTGAGTATGGCCAAGTTTCTGTTTTTCTTCTGAGTTAAATTTTTTCCCCTTTTTCTGTATATTTTGTGATTTTAAGGGAGTGTAGGGACCTGCAATAAATGAGGAGCCGTGGAGAGGCTTGCAGGCTTACAATATAGTGGCCATTATGTTAACCAATACCTCATATTTGATATTTTTCCAGTATGTGAAAATAGTTTTTTTTTGCCCAACAGTACTGGGGATTGGAGTTAATTCCCCCCCCCCCTTTTTCTGTATATATTAAGAAACAATACTGACTGAAACCAAATCCCAGTTATAGTAATGGTGAGGCATTTGTCAGACACCTCCATTGCCAACACTGGAAAAAACATAAAAAAAAAAAGAACTAAAAAATAAGTTCCTTATTTAAATAAATACCCCCTGACAACATTAACCATTTTATTAAAGAAATAAATCCAATGATGAGTCGACATAGTCCAAGGAATCCAACATAGTCCAAAGGAAGAAAGCTGTAGAAAAATAGATACATTAAAAAAAAAAGTGTTGCTCCATTTCCTGCGTCGTCTGAAGGTCACAGTTATGGCTGATTATCTGAGGGTGCAGGGGAAAGACTTAAGGACAAAGGCCACATCCTCAGCACAATCTCTGGGGAGGTTTGTCCTCTGTCTCCCTTAAGAAGATTGTGCCTGTAAACTATGGCCTTTATCTCCTCTACTGCCCCTCCCTGCCACCATTGTGTTATGTGACATAGTGGCGACATAAAATACAGCCCCCCTAAAATCCCATGAACCCTCACTTCCACCTATCATTCCCTGACCCCTCAACTCCACCCATAGCCCCTTCATCTATCATTCTGTGACCTCTTGCCTCAACTTACTCTGAAGGAAATAATTATTTGATCCTTTGCTGATTGTGTAAGTTTGCCAACAGACAACATGGACTGTCTATAATTTTAAAGGTAGGTTAATTTTAACATTGATAGATAGAATATCCAAAATAAATCCAGAAAATCACATTGTATAAATTATATCAATTTATTTTAATTTTGCTTAGAGAAATAAGTATTTGATCCCCTACCAACCATTAGGAGTTCTGACTCCTACAAACCAGTTAGATGCTGCTAATTGACTTGTTACCTGCATTAAAGACAGCTGTCTTTAATAGTCAGTTGAAGTTCCGAGTTGCCAAGCGACATCTTCAAAACCATAATGATTTAGAGATGATCTGCGAAGAGGAGTGGACCAAAATTCCTCCTGACGTGTACAAACTTCATCATCAACTACAAAAAACATCTGACTGCTGTGCTTGCCAACAAGGGTTTTGCCACCAATTATTGTCTTGTTTGCCAGAGGTATCAAATAATTATTTCTCAATTCAAAATGAAAATACATTTATATAATTTATACAATGTGATTTTCTGGACTTTATTTTTGAAATTCTATCTCTCAATGTTAAAATTAAACTACCCTTAAAATTATAGACTGTTCATGTCGTTGTCAGTGGGGAAACTTACACAATCAGCAAGTGATCAAATAATTATTCCTTCACTGTATCACCCCATAGCCAGTACATCTCTAACCATAATCCCATAGCCCCTTACCTACAACATCACTCTATAACCCTCCACATCTAACTGTCACCATATAAGGAGTTTGTACAGAAGTGTGGTGCACCTGGGGAGGTTCTAGAAAAATTGAGGATTCTATGATGTTTGTGTGGTAAATTCTACAGAGACGAGTTGTGGCCAGGAGAAGTCATCATGGCCGTCTGGACTGGAAGGAGAAGAAAAGGGAAGAGAACGACTCAGAGGAGACGTCTTCTGTGAGTCCCTGGATGTAACTGCACTGCAATTACTAATATGTCTGTAGACCCTGTGTACAACGGATTCCTAGCACTGTATGGTTACTGTATGACGGGAATATTGGTAGTAGTGGTAGTAGTATAATGGTTTATTTTCAGGAACAATACAGCAGTATTATTCAGCCACTATGTGGTGGTGATATGTGTTGATGGAGTGACAGTATTATCTAGTCACAATGGGGTGTGCTGGTATTATTCAGCCACTATGTGGTGAAGAAGTGTGATGGTATTATTCAGTCATTATGTAGTGGTGATATTTGGCCATGATGTTCTGGTATTATTCAGTCACTATATGGTGGTGAAATGTGGTCATGATGTGGTGGTAATAGTCTTTGCATAGCAGTATGCATGTAACGGGCTGGGGTAGTGGATCCCCTGGACCACCACAAGCGTTGGTAGAAGCCTCACCAGCGAGCGGAGTCTAAGTGGGTCCTGGTTTTCACCAGAGCCCGCCGCAAGGCGGGATGGACTTGCCGCGGCGGGATTCCACCAGGTCGCTACCCCTGATGTGACTTGCTTGCGGAGGCGGCCAAGGCACAGCAGGGTACAGAATCGGCAGGCAAACTTGTAGTCGGGGTCGGGCCAGAAGGTCAGGGCAGACAGCGAAGGTTCGTGGTCGTTAGACGGACGTAAACGGAACTGGTACACGGAAGAGACAAAACGGAGTGACAAAAGGCTTCCTCGCATAGGTATGGGCACTATGGAATCGGCGAGGTCAAGGAAGAGGTGGAGCCATTATATAGGGTCAGCGGCCGGCAACACCAATTACCGGCGCGCTGGCCCTTTAAATTTAACAGAGCCGGCGCGCGCCCTAGGGAGCGGGGACGCGCGCACTGGCCGGCAGACGGCTGAGACAGAGCAGGAGCGTGGTCAGGTAAGTGACAGCGCCCGAGGGAGCGGGTGCGCCCGCCGGCGGTGGGGCCACCCGCACCGGGCACAATGGGGACAGCAGGGACACGAGCGCGCCCGCAGCCTGGACCATGGGCTGCGGCGCCGCTCGTGACAATGGATAGCAGTAAAATTTGCTGTATGACCAATAATTAGAGGTGTTATCCTTAGAAAAATGTCTTCATAGCTATTTGTATGTATTATTGTATATACAATATATTATAGTGTACATCATTATAATGTGCGTTAGATTAGGGTCAGGGGTTTAAATCTTTTTAGGGAGGGGACTATTAGCCCTACTTGTCTAGGGCACCAATATGCCTTGTCCTAGTCCTGCTTGCATACTGTATTTAACTCAATTCTGTGAATACAGGATGTGGAATATTATACTTTAATATGCTAATTGTCACTAAAGGCTCAGCTATAAGGAGTGCCAAGATAGTCACACCCAGCCCTCGTGCCAAAAGAGACCAAAAGGTTCTTCTGACACGTCCAAGACACCAATATTAAAAATGACATATTGTAGCTGCGGGCCTTGTTTCAAAAATTGCATTGAGTTTCAGTACCCTTAAGTTACGATTTGAGATATTATTCTGATTATTAATTATTTAAACAGTCAGTCTACATAAGGTCACCTAGCAATACTAATGCATTGCATACTTGGATAGGATCTCTGGCTTAAGAAACTAAAACACATCCACCCAAAATGAAATAATTTAAAGAGTAGCACACCCTTTTCATCTAAATGTCTTAATGTGGAAGTTATTTAAAAGGGATAAATTCATTTTTTGAGTAATATACTGCTTGATTATTTTTTTTCCGTTACCATAAATAACCTTTCTAAAGAAAACATATTTGGTCATAAACGTGATTTCAGCATACTACAGCTCATATTCACTTAATTAGTTGATAATAATGACTCAGATCGCTACTACAGGATTAGTAACCTATTTTGATTAAATTAAACAAACATATTATACAACTGAAGATGATACTGAGAAGTGACAAGAGTCTTTCAAGCCATGCTATATTCCTTACCCACCAATACCTTCATAATCAATCCAAAGTGCTTCCTACTGGAAAAATTATACAGACCTAGAAAATGTAGGGCGAGTTGTATGAATTTTGGCGCTGACAGGCCAGTTCTAAATAGCTTTAAGGTAGTGTAGACTGTGCCAGAATGTATGAACCTGTTCTTCTGCAGTTCATACATACAGGTGCATTGTTGTGCCAATCCGACAAGTCTGGCTCAGACAGACCACCTTTAACTTGGTCTGGCTATTCTAACTGTTCTGCACCTAGGTTTGGCGGCAAAGCCTCATACATGTGTCTACTTCTATTAATGTGATGTGACATGTCCCAGAACGCCCCCAAATGTTTGTTGCATAAAAAAGTGTCTTTGGCGCACTACAAAGGCACTTATCGCTCCAAATTTTGGAGTGCGCCTGTTCTTACATTCCTTTTGGCTCAAAGTACACCAGAAAACTGGTGCAGGCCTGTTCATACATGTCACACATAGTCTTCATGTGGTCACACTGTAATTGCTGCTATCACCATTTTTACTACTAGGTGTCCCACTAGCTTTGGTACCCAAAGAACTATTACAACAAAACTTGAGTTGCACATACCTTACTCTATGACCAAGACTGGCCTTAAAGGGGTTTACTCACCACAAAGATTAGCTTTTAACATTAATGAAAGACTTTTTATAAATATATTGATTTGTTGATTTTCCCTTAGTCATGAGATAAGAGCATTTTTTATTTGCTTTTGAGTACTATGGTAACCTGCATACCAGACAGATGTAAGTATCTTATTAGCTGACAGAGCAGAGAGCAGGGAGTGACGTCACCCCCATGGACAGACTGCCAAGACTGAGCACTAAGGACAAAGTAAACACAGTTTCTCACAAATCCGAGTACACCCATCACATTTTTGTAAATATCGTATTATATCTTTTCATGGAACAGCACTTAAGATATGACACTTTGATACAATGTAAAGTAGTCAGTGTACAGCATGTATGACAAACTTGGTCCACCCTCAAAATTACTCTACACACAGTCGGCAACAAAAGTGAGTACACTCCTCAGTGAAAATGGACAAATTGTGACCAAAGTATCAATATTTTGTGTGGCCATCATTAACTGCCTTAACTCTTTTGGGCATGGAGTTCACTAGAGTTTCACAGATTGTAGCCACTGAAATCCTCTTCCACTCTTCCATGATGACATCATGGAGCTGGTGGATATTAGAGACCTTGCACTCCACCACCTTCCATTTGAGGATGTCCCAAAGATGCTCAATAGGGTTTAGGTCAGGAGACATTCTTGGCCAATCCAGCACCTTTACCCTCATTTTACCAAAGCAGTAGTCATCTTGGAAGTGTCTTTGGAGTCAATATCATGTTGGAATACTGCCCTGTGGCCCAGTTTTCTAGAGAGGAAATGAATGTCAAAAAAGCAAAAAAAAAATACATGTGAAAGAAAGAAAGTAAGCAGGCATATGGGTTATAAGAAGGTACTGAATTATGTGCCTTTCTTCTATTTATTACTCCTGTAGTGTCATTCTGTTCAGTTGTCCTTTTCTGTCCAATGACCACTCACTAACTCTTTAGTGCCATGCTATTAAGTGCCCATATGCTGTCTGAACCAGAGGACACTACAGGGTCGATAAAGTCACATGGGCAGTAGCGGTATGTTCACACAATTGTTGCGGAATCCATGGCCTAATATAAGATGATAACTTTGGATTTATGATGTGTATTTTTAACTTGTTGCAGTTTTAGACATAGCAAGCTTTTTACATTTAGGAGTTAAGCCACACCTGTGGTCCGCATGAAAAAAACTGCTGGGGCAGCTGCACACATGCAACTGAAAACATACCCCCATATTGTGGGTGGTGTTTTCAAACAGAGTATCATTTGGCTGCACAATGATTTGGCGCCTCAATTTTATCTATGAAGCCGTGACCATTAACATGATTTTCGTCAGGAGAACTGCAATATTATCAGCAAAATGGTGCCTCCAATTAACACTCTTTCTGGAAACCCTAACTCTAGCACGTGGGTGCAATTTAGGCTGCACATGGCTGCTTCAACATCTGACCTGAGTCTGCGGGCTCTTCTTCAGGACGAGATTATTCCCATCCTCCTGTTGATGATTTTGCTCTAGATCACTTGTCCTGTTTACATCACTATTCCTCTGTCCTTTTGTATGAATACTGTGCTCCCTCAAGTTACAGTGGCTTCAGGATACAATATTTTTTCCATATGATTGTCTTTCCTGAGAAATTGTATCTTGGAACCAGATTCACTATATAGTGTCCTGGACACTGCTGATATGCCGCACATGTGATTGATCAAAGATTCAACCAATTATCATGAACATTTTACTTCTGAAATAACTGTATTAGTGAAGTGCATGCAGTGATTGGTGGTCTAGTAGCGCCTCTCTACAATACAGTGCGGTACTACATGTCCTGTACTGTTCTTTTCATGTGTCTGGATGAGTGGCTCCATTGAGCACCAGGTGAGGGCAGCCACATTTTGTTTTGGTACGTAACCCAGAGAAAATTCTGTCCTCATCATAGAAAGTGATTTACAGTTTGGAGGACTTGTAAGGTCTGGTTTTATCTGTATAAATTTTTCCGTAGAGTTTTGATTTCAACATACAACGGTCATTCTGGAACCGATTAATACTGTATGCTGGGGGATTTTTGTATGTGACTCTTCAAATACTGTGTAAATCACGCTCAAAAGCTTGCTTTTCATCATTATCTTTTTTAGATAGTCATTAAAAATTCTACTGAGGAAGCTTAAATTTTACCTCTGTAAAATGGATGTGTAATATAAAAGTTCACTGATATAACACAGGATTCCATAAACTGCAGTTGACATTCTGCTTACAAACTTGAACGGGAAACAGAAAAGATTTTTAATTCTCACAGCCCATCTTTAGCTGGAGCAGGTATGATGATAACAGTCTGTTTTTCCTACATAACCTAAAATATTCTATGTAAAATAGTTCATTTTTATCAATAAACATGATACAAAGTGAATGAACAAAGGAAAAATAAATCAATATTTAGTGTGACCACCCTTTAGCTTCAAAACAGTATCAGTTGTTCTAGGTACACACAGTCTTTGAAGAAACTCTGCATGGAGGTTGTTGTAAACATTTTGGAGAAGTAACATCACAACTTCTATGGATGTAGGCTTGCTCAAATCCTTCTGTCTCTTCATGTAATCAGACATGATGTTGAGATCAGGGCTCTGTGGGGGCTATATCATCACTTCCAGTACTTCAAATATTGATTTAATTTTGATTTTTATTTTACATGCCATTTGCATTTCATTATTTGAGAAAAAAAACTATTAACACACCTGCCTAAAACATTTGCACAGTGCTGTACATATGAACACCAAGGATTGAGCATGGGAGGGACAACACCAACCAATCCTATTCTAGGTGTTGTTTTTCTCCATTTCATTACACAATAAAGTCAGCATTCTTATTGGTTGCTTTAAAGGGAATATGTCATCAAAAAATTACTTATTGTTTAACTCACATTTTTATGTTACAAAATATTTTTTAGGAATTTTTGGTTATGTTTTTTTTACATTTTCCATATCACTTTCAGTATTTTCTTAATAATTCTTAAGTCCTGCAGTTTTCACTTTGGCCACTAAGCCTAATAATTTTCTGACACTTCCTGCTCTGTTTAGAGTGCTTTTCAGCAGTGTGCTCATTATCAGTAACAGCAGGGTCACACTGAAAGGAGACACCAATGTGTACAGATAACCCAGAATCCACCAGTCACAAGAGGAGATGGTCACAGCTTCCCCTCTCCCCTCCCTTCACAGTGAAAACTCTCCTATACAAGTCTGTGGGACAGAATCTGTCTTAAGAATCATATGTGCATAAAGCTGCTGTAAAGTATCTCTCTGACTGCTGTTAAAGCAGTGGAAGCAAGTATGTCTTCCCCACAGTCATATATAGATGGCCAAATAGAGAAATCTAGAATCAGGAAATAAAAACGACTGAGGGAAAAAGAATATGGATCAAAGTCTTGATTTAATAAGTAAAAAAAAAAAAAAAATTGGCGACAAATTCCCTTTAAGTAACTTTACTTTTACTCATACACATTTTCACCATTTCGATTTATATTCCTCTAAAAAATTGTGCTGCTAGAACAGATTTGACAGGTTTGAGATTTATGTTGAGTCAGTCATTCACATCTTTGAGAACATAAACATTATAAAGATTGACTCATCTCAGAATTTTTTCTTTTGTCTTCTACTTCTGTCTAGTTCAATATCTAGAAACTAAAATGAACACATCTTTCAAACAGCAGAGTGGTTGGTAACACTCATAAAAGCCTACTGATATCACAAGTCCAATTAAAGATTTGTGGGTTACTGAATACTAAATTAATTCTTTGTATCTGAGATAGATTGAAGACTCTGGAAGGAAAGTGAACACATAAATGTGGAGTTTGATTGTGAAATTGTTTATGAGGTTCACAGCTCACAAGTGGATATGCCTGCCATTCAATAATATTCTCTGCACTACATCATCTGTGTCTACATCTGTGTTTGTTTAGTAAAAAGATTCTTGGTGCCCAATACAGTTTAGTTCTAGTCATTTACTGCAAGAAAATCTTGGCTATACTGTTACTGAAATGCCTTTATGTCATCACTCTCTAAAATTCAGGAATACGAATTATGTGATCTTGACCAAGAAGATATCAAAACACAAAATGTATAAGTATAATAAAAAACCTGACAAAGATATGTCAGCTTTCATTTATAGAACTGATTAGCTATTTTAAAACATTTTTGGTTCCCAAAAGCTGCAGTCCTTACTAATATGAGCCAAGGCGCTCAACTCACCTAAATATGTCACAATCGGGCTAAACAGATGGCAACACAGAAATCTGTTGCTAAAATGTTGAATCTTACTGAACTGAATAAATAAATAAATACATAATACATACAATAGTGGTCAGAGCAGTCACACTGAGATTGGGTACATTGATCCTGTAGTAGCCCTTCTTTGTAGTGGCTGCACCTTAGGCTCATAACCAGAGGCGTAACTTGAAGTTCCTGTGCCCTGGTGCAAAATGTGAAATAGGGGCCCCCCCAACTACCATGTGCTATTTACAATACTGGTATCATTTTATGTCGCAGAAGGGCTTTTGGGCCCCTTCAAGGCTCGGTAGCGCCTGTTACCTCTGCACTCCCTGTAGCTATGCCCATTCTCACAGCTATTATTTGTCGTGCTAAATAAATATGTCCACAGGATAAAGACAGAGTGTGACATGCATGAACAGGGCTGCACAAGTTTTCTGCCGTGAATTCAGGGAATAAACTGTCATTGCCCCGTCCAACATATTTTTAAAGGGTCTTGTGCCTTGGGAGTTTGGTATGCGCCAGTTCGTGGGGGGGGGGGGGGGAGTCCCGCAACATTCATAAGATTTGACACATTTTTGAATGTGTCTCTACAGAATGTGACGCACAAATATCATACTAATAAATGGCAATTTCAAACTGGTAAGAAACATGTTGGCACATGTTTTTTCCTCACAGCGGGACATATTTATAAAGTGCTGTGAGAAACTTTCATACTACGGACAAATGCTATGTTACCCTACTGAGATGTACGACTGTCTAGTCTGTGCCAGTTTTCATATATGTCACCCTGTCCTTGGGCCTTGGCTGCAACATGAGCTCACCAGTACTGGCCATGCAACAGTTCCTCTGCTCTTTACATTTTCCACCCCTTTTCTCATTCAGCAACTGTAACTAGGAGGCACTCCAACATATTTAACAACAGAGGCAGGTATTAGGCACAGCCTAAGAAGGTAACACCAATTTATACTATTGTAGTTTGGGTCTACAGATCCGGTGTTTTTGCCTCTTTAAGACTGACTTTATAACAACAGCATGTTTAACTCAAGCAAAACTTTGTTGCTATAGCAATCAATTTTGAAATACAAGTTATCTTCAGTCCACTCACCAATACTCATTGGTACAGGAGTTCCACGCAAGATAGGATAGAGACTGGAAGGTTCAATAACACAGCCCTACTTCCCAAATCTACATAAACAATGCAGCTAAAAGATGCTGCTCACGTGAAGAGTCAAGCACTGGCTAACTCATTCTGATTAGGCCTGCTCTGTTAAAAGAGGCCCCTGCTTTACTAATGGGACACACCACCAACTACCCATACTCCTATCAAACCACTTATATGGGTTTCTCTGAAGTACCTCCTGTTTTCATGCTGAGTTGTCTGATGCCAGGAACAGAGCTTTCTCCACCATTTGCTTCAGAGTTTTGGATCCATGATGCACAGTCCTTCCTGAGTGTCATTACCTCCGAAACCAGAACATTTGCATGGCTCTGAGGTCCCAAGCTTTCTCACAATCTCTGGTGTCTTGACCTACGTAAAGCCTGTAGAAACGACCCAAGAAAAGCTAAAGTAGTATCCCATACAGAACACAAAGACAAAACCAGAAGAGAAGCAAATAACAGGATCACATAGGTCTACAAGCAAACCGGACATAAGGTATTAACTAGAGTAGATAGGGAGGATTATGGGCTTCTCCTTCTGCACAGTTCCCACACATTGCTTACCATCCTCTTAGCTGGGTACCCTCCATTATAACTCCACATGTCTATATAGTTGCTGTATGCTATTTTAACTTTGACTCCTGCTACCATCATACTTTGTATTTATGTTTCTCCCTGATTATTTGTGACTGCATGTAAACCATAAGTTAACCATATTTTCATCTTTTAATTCTGTCCCTTTTTTGCTTGTACAATACCAGCTTAAAAAAGATGTCCAGTAAAATAAAATTATATTCCATTGGGGCCAGGGTGGCCCAAAAAATACACTCACCGGCCACTTTATTAGGTACACCTGTCCAACTGCTCGTTAACACTTAATTTCTAATCAGCCAATCACATGGCGGCAACTCAGTGCATTTAGGCATGTAGACATGGTCAAGACAATCTCCTGCAGTTCAAACCGAGCATCAGTATGGGGAAGAAAGGTGATTTGAGTGCCTTTGAACGTGGCATGATTGTTGGTGCCAGAAGGGCTGGTCTGAGTATTTCAGAAACTGCTGATCTCCTGGGATTTTCACGCACAACCATCTCTAGGGTTTACAGAGAATGGTCCGAAAAAGAAAAAACATCCAGTGAGCGGCAGTCCTGTGGGCGGAAATGCCTTGTTGATGCCAGAGGTCAAAGGAGAATGGGCAGACTGGTTCGAGCTGATATAAAGGCAAGATGGACTCATATTTCCACCCGTTTCAACCAAAGGTAGGCAGAAGAGCATCTCTAAACGCACAGTACGGCGAACTTTGAGGCAGATGGGCTACAGCAGCAGAAGACCACACCGGGTGCCACTCCTTTAAGCTAAGAACAGGAAACTGAGGCTCCAATTTGCCCAAGCTCATCGAAATTGGGCAGTAGAAGATTGGAAAAACGTTGCCCGGTCTGATGAGTCTCGATTTCTGCTGCGCCATTCGGATGGTAGGGTCAGAATTTGGCGTCAACAACATGAAAGCATGGATCCATCCTGCCTTGTTGTCATGGTGTGGGGAATATTTTCTTGGCACTCTTTGGGCCCCTTGGTACCAATTGAGCATCGTTGCAACACCTTGTGGAATCTATGCCACGAAGAATTGAGGCAGTTCTGAAGGCAAAAGGGGGTCCAACCCGTTACTAGCATGGTGTACCTAATAAAGTGGCCGGTGAGTGTAGAAACAAATCTAATACTTACATAGCTGTTCCCTTGTCTCTGTGGCTTCCGAACTTCTGGCAATTCGCTCCTATCGACTTCTGGGTTCTCGTCCCGACACAGAAGAGAGGCTCAATCTCCATTCACTTAGAATGGAATGTGCACCCCTCCGACATGTTGGTACGAAAACCTGAAAGTCCTGAGGAGTGGATTGCCAGGAGCTCGGGAGTGACTGGGCACAGTTAGGTAAGTAGTAGACTTTTTTCTTTTTTGGATCTCCCTGGCCTTAATGAAATATAATTTCTTTTTACTGGCGACCCTCATTTTACATGAATATCATCTCCCTACCATTGCCCCTTCCATCAATTGCAAACTACCACATTCATGTTTGAATTACCTACAGTAAAGTCCATACCCCCATAAAGGCAGCACAGTGGTTCAGTTGTTAGCACTGCTATCTTGCACAGTTGGGGTCCTCGGTTTAAAGCTTAGGGCAGCATCTACATGAAGTTTGTGTGTTTGCGTGAGCTTCATCCACTTTCTACCCAAAATTCAAAAACATACTGATAAGTTACACTTAGACTGTGAGCCCCAGTGGGATCAGGGACCAATGTCGGTGATGTGGGAGTAGTTATTTCAGTTTAGAAAAACTAGATTTGTGAGTGAAAAAACATATCATATTTTTCTTCTATATGTTGACCTGTAAATGATTCATTCGCTGGGCTAGCACAGGATAAAATGGAATTTGAGAATAGTTGCTGTCTTCAGCATCTCTTCATAACATTATTACCAATCTTCTCATGAGGTTTCAAGTGGCCACATAAATTTTATCTACATTCAAAAGGAGACTGAAAAGATGAACATAAATGCATAGACTACAAAGCAAAAAGAAAGCATTTACCCATAGTAGCAGATGTCTCATACATATTTCAGTTAAATCCTGATTACTTTAAATATAGGTCTATCATTTATGTATACAATTACTCAATTTTTGCTTTCATACATATATTCCCTTACATCTTCATAGATGAGGAAATAAAAAGCCTCTGGCATCAGCAACAACTTCGTCTGTATTTTGCAAATGAAATATATTGTATGTATTATGAACTAATTCACATTTTATTATGCACATTTTAAGCATTTTACACAGTATTTTAAACTGACGTACCATATTTATTAGAATATACCAGAATGTTTATATCTTATTCTTTTAGCTTCTTTTTATCCTATTCTAGGCACATTAAATGGAATAACTGATGCATTTTATGAAAAGTTATGATTTCTTTACCCAAAGGGACTTATGTAAAAGTTCTGTTAATATTAGTGTCTGATGTTTCCATGCTTCACTGTTCTTTTCTGTTAGAATACTATACACTAGTGATAGCAAGTCGTACCATTTTTTTACATTATTCTGTGGATTAGCTGTGTTTAGTGCTGAAGCTTGGAATTTATCTGACGATGACAAAGATTCAGTGTGCCGCTGCCAACTCCAAGTACGTACTCCTACACCTAAAATATAAGGGGGTTGTCTCACTACATTGATTCATCTTAGTCCTGTTTTCTTGGTTTCATTTTGAATTCAGGGGTGTTTACTGGCTTCTACTACGCTGCAGTACAAGCCAGGTCTGTAGCTATAGCGACCAGTGCTGACAGCCTATCAGGATAGATCAAACAGGTCTGCAGCTATAGCGACTTGAGGAGCTGATGCAGCCTATACAAGAGGGGATATCTTTGTGGGATAGAGAGGGCCAGCCTCACTGTGTTTTCCAAGTAAAATCCCATGCATGACAGTTATGAAATGTTTCTTTGTATTCTACTGTTTGACCACAAGATGCTGCTATGTCCAGTTTCCAGTATATGCAAATGAGGGACATGGTATAAGACTGGCACATGGTAGTAGCCATTTTGAGAAGCTGCTGAGACTCAGGGGAGAGTAGACAGAGACAGTTTAGCTAAAGGAGCCAGGATTCACAGTCATTCCAGGGACAGAGGAGAGCCTGACTGTCTATACAGACACCATCGCAGAGAGAGAGAGAGAACTCCTGGACAAGAAGGACAAGCTGCCAAGATAGAGAGGACTGTCTGCAGCCGGATCATCCACTTCATCCACAAGAATCTGCACCTGAGAACAGGTATTGACGGCCATCTTTAAGATACCTCAGCGGATGCGTGCACGCCAACGAGCTCAGGACTGTGAGAAGGCCTGATATCAGTTTAGTTAGTCTAGGCTCAGTTACAGGCCAAAGGAGGGTTTCCCAGATACATCTTCCTGTTTAGGACTTGGAGAGTTTGCTAGCACACCATTAGCTACTTGAACCGGTTGATCTGTGAGGGAAAGTTTGTGTCACATGTGTGTTTGGGAGGGAAGTGGGTAAATCCATTCAAGCTGTGTAAGCTGCTGTGCTGCACCACGAGCCCCTGCAACTGCCACCACACACAATTTTTCCCGTTGGTGCTTATGGTATTAAAAAGTTAAGGGGTTATCGGCATTTCCGAACCCCACGGTTAGGTAAAGTTACCAGGCATCCAGAGAAAACACTTCTGGCGGCGTGCTGTGCAGCACAGGGGCCCAGGATACGTAGTTGTAAATTTGTGTTTGGGGGATCTGTTCCCCATCTTGTTTCAGAAAATTCAGTAAAACAAACCGTTGTTGAGCTGGTGTTGGAGTCGTGTTCTTTGTCCGTGACTCCGCTGTATTCCGGTAAACCTGCCCTCGAGATTGGGCTTACAACTTCACCCACACTCTGGAACTCACTGCCCCAACACATCAGACTCTCCTCCACTGTCACCAGCTTAAAAAGCAGCCTGAAAACCCATTTCTTTAGGCTTGCCTATAACCTACACTAACCTTGTTGTCACTACTTCCTCCACAAACATGTCTGCCCTCGCCTCCTGTCTCTTTCCCCCTCCTTGTAGATTGTAAGCCCTCGCGGGTAGGGTCCTCTCTCCCTCTGTCGGGCCAATTGTCATTAATCACTTATCATTGTACTCATTTGACTTATGTTATGTATGTAACTCCCTCGAATGTACAGCGCCCTGGAATCAATGGCGCTTTAAAATAAATAATAATAATAATAATAATAATAATAATAATAATAATAAGAATAGGTAGGACATTGCTAATGGACATATATTGCTAAGTGACTTTTTTTGCAAGATCTTTAACATAAAAAGCAATCCTTGTAGTGATCCCGAAGAGTAGAAAGAAAGGTGTTCACGGCACTCACCACATTGCTTGTTAAAATTCTTCTTTATTTTTAGCACATCCCGTGGAGGGGCAGACAAATGGACACACTAAACAGGCAACAGCCGTTTCGCGCGGACACCGTGCTTCTTCCTGGCCTCACTAGGAATAGCGTATACACGCCTTTTAACTTCCTTTCTCACGGTCACATGACCTTCCATTCACAAAATGTAACGATACAAATCCTATGTTATTCCGTCTATAAAAACATTCTATTCTACAAAAAAGAAGACAAGTCATTTCTGTCTTTTAGACCTAATCTGCCTAATGCATCTGTTTTTAATATCCACTCAGCCTCACACTGTAATAGGCGAGTGTGTCGATCCATTCCATTAGCCGGTGAGAATACCCTTTGTAAACCTGCAAATCGGATTTCCGCAGTATCCTTATTATGCACCTCTATCATGTGTTTAATAAAACGGGGTGCACCCTTTCCCATTTTGAGGGAATAAAGATGTTCCCTCACTCTCTTAAAGAGAGGTCTAATGGTCTTTCCTATATAGAAAAAACCACAATTGCACCAAATAGCGTACACTACGAAATCCGATCTGCACGTGATAAATTGCTTTACATTTATTTGCAATTCTCCCAATCTTACGATAGAGTTTGTCTCCATATGTTTACAAAAAGAATAATTGTTGCACTTATGATTACCTTGTGGAATAGTTCTATGTAACCATGTCTTTTTTACATTCTCTAAGTCTACTTCTTACTAATTTGTCCCTCAAAAGTTAGTACTTCTTTTAAACAAAATAATTGGAAGTTCCCGGGTTTTCTCTTCAAGTTGCACATCACTTTGCAATATATGCCGGTGTCATCTTATAATGTTTCTGATCTGCTCAGAGGCTATATTCAAAATAAAATATACTGCGATCTAGTTTATCATGTTTAGGCCTATTTCTCAACAATTCTAGCCTATCCTTTTTTACCGCTCTTTGGAATGATTTAGAAATATTATTTTCTCTGTAGCCCCGAATTCTCAATCTATCCATTAGTTCACATGATTGCTCTAAGAAATCGCTGTAATCACTATTGTTTCTCTTCAATCTTATGAATTGTCCATATGGCAGGCTGGATTGTACATGTGGTGGGTGGAAACTATTATAATGTAGCAACGAATTTGTTGCTGTAGGTTTGCGATATCCCTTAATTTTAATTTCATTTGTTTCTAATATTATCTCCACATCTAAGAACTCCACTTTTTTGCCACCAAATGTTGATGTGAACTGCATGTTAATTTCATTTATATTTAGATATTTCATGAACTCTTCAAATTCCTGTTCTGATCCGGACCAGATTATCAAAACATCGTCTATAAATCTAGACCATTCGACTATATGTTTTAAAAAAGGATTCTTTACATTGTACACATGTTCTTCTTCCCAAATAGCTAGAAACAAATTTGAAAATGTGGGTGCGACAGGCGTACCCATGGCAGTGCCAACTACCTGTAGGAACCATTGATTCATAAATCTAAATGCATTGTGACTGAGAACAAAATCAAGTGCCTCACATATAAAATCTGCATGTTCTATCTGTACTTCCTGTCTAGTCAAGAATGTCCTAATAGCTTTGATTTCATCAGTGTCGAATCCTTGTATATAGACTGACCAAATCTATGGTCGCCAGTCCATAAGAAGGAGACACATGAATCTGTTCTAATTTTTGCAGTAAATTTTTTGTATCCATTAAGTACGATGGTATATTCTTCAACAGGGGACGTAAGTACCAGTCCAGGTATTGTGAAAGTGGTTCAGTGAGTGAGCCCCTACTACTGACTATTGGACGTCCTGGGATGTTTAAAAA